>JZKD02S2365891.1:375379-393295 GCA_000966675.3 Picea glauca | reverse complement strand
TCTCATTATTCCACAATTAAGCATGGGTTCTCTTACTCCACAAAGCGTCTTCCCATGAGGGATTTCACCATAAGGGGATCACTTTGGAGTTCATCCATATTTACTTCTTATCAACTACGACAAAACAATAATGAATCATATTTATATCAAACACTATTGGGTCCACTACCCAAACCTTTGTGCTATGAGCCTTTCTTCAAGGGTTGACATCAATGACAACCAACCTTAATCAACACTCATTCACCAACCGACTCCTCGAATGCATCAAAATATCATTCAACTAATCACATCCATATTTTCAGGTACAGGTACCATATGGTTTCTGGAATTTTCTGGTGCAGGTACCATATGAATTCTAGAATGTTCTGGTGTAGGTACTAGATGACTTACAGTGCAGGTACTAGATGACCTCCAGTGCGGGTACCAGATTACCTGGAGCGTTGTCTCATAACTCTGTCTTAATATGATTTCCACAACATGGCTATTAGATGGAATAAAGAACATAGATAACTATTCTAACTATCAATAAACCATGAAAATCATAGGCTAAATGTTTATTACCTCATGTACACCAAGAAATAGTTAAATGAGTGTATCATTGGGAAAAATGAGTGGATTACTCATGTTTTTAAGGAAACATAATCAATATAGGATGTAACATTAAGGTGACCGTGGATTTCAAAAATAAGACCCAACATTTCCCCCATGCCTTATCCATTGCATGTTCTCGTGTAATAATGATCTTCAAAATTTCAAAATTGGTGCCATTTTTTATTGAATTAACCATCTGTTTCTTGGGCTAAGATGTCAATTCCTGAAGTTCCTTCCTTGTCCATCTCTTTAATATCTCTTTTGAGTAATCTTCTATGTAATATATGCCTTCTATATTCTGCTTCCCACTTTTTATATGAATGAACAATCCTCTTAAATTTGACAACAAGGTTTTCTTTCTTATCTCACAACTTTTGATTATGGGATTTAAGCAATTCATTTTCCTTCTTTATATGTGAATCCAAAATTTCATATTCAACCACCCCTTATCTTAATTTTTCATTATGTTTTTGAAGTTGTTGTATCTTGACTATCATATGCTTCTTATTCAGAGTGACAAGGGGGTCTTCCCACTTCTTAACCTTTTTCTTATCTTTGCATTCAAATGATAATTCTTTTAGATTCTTTGCAACAAGTTTATTTGCTTCATTGATCTCCTAAATAGGATCATCCCCTACCTCTGGTGAAGCTAAAATATCAATTGGTTCCTCTTGCAAGGTTGGGAGAGTAGGGATTTTCATTTGTTTAATCATGCTCCTAGTAGTCATGGGGGTGGGCTCTAGACTGACACATGCATTAATCTCCAAGATTCACCCAAAATGTGGAATTTCCAATAGGTTCAGTATGCTTTCCTTCTCCAACCATGTCACCCACTCTTGTGTCTCCAACATGATTTCTCATGTACTTGGTACATTCCTAGTGCACAAATATTTTTCCCTGTCCAACTTCGGGAATTTGTGTTCATCGGTGATGTCATGATCCATGAATTTGAGACCTACAACCTTTCTAAGCATATCTCCTTCACTTCTTACAACATGCAAAACTAGTGTTGTTGGAAACGACTATTTCTCATTGGATGGTACGTGGATTGGTGGTGCATTATCCATCCCAGGTGGAAGGTAATATCTGTGGAAACTATCTTGTGGAGTCGAAGCTAAAGCTACGACTACTTCCTCGACCTTGTGTGTCTCTACTAGTCATTTTTCTTATTTCACGTTGCTGCTGACGACACTCCAACTTTTGGTCGGGCTATTCATCTTGGGTGATGGATTCTTGAACTGGATTTTTGTTTTTTCTCTGGTAGTTGTAGCTCGGCTCAGGTGAACTCGAATCCACTCCGGTTCTCTCTGTTTTTCTCTCACTTGCATGCAACAATGAATTACACTTAACAACCGGTTTCTATTTTTGTGCCTTGTTTCCAATTGTGCATGTCTCATCCCACCTTAACTACGTTGTCCAATCTACCATCATGGTTGATGAGTTGTTACATAAATGCATCTTTATTACCAAATATTTCATGTGATTTTTCCATCGTATTTCCAAGTTGTCATGATTTCTGATGACTTTCACCATTTAAGATTATACGATGCATTTGTGACCTGTCATTCCCTCTTTGTAGCCATTGTTTCCTTGCTTTAATTCTTTCAACAGTCTTTCCATTACCAAACTGTGCAATGGTTCTTTACTTTTCATTTGTGTGCTTCACAGTATTTCTCTTCTATGTATTATTTTCTAAATTGGCGCAATTCTATTCTGATGTGTGATAACCATGCCTTATGCACAATTTCCTATGCCTTGGTACTCTAACACTCTTTTTTTTTTCTATATCTATGTTTTATTTGAGTTTCTTCCCTTTTCTACTTTTTATTTGTTTTTTTGTGTTTTTCCTTCCTACTATAATACAACTACTATGATACATGTGTTCTGACATAGCCCCAATTACTGCGTAGAGTGTCAATCGTCTCTATAGAGTTTTAGCTAAATTCCATTCACCATTCTTCTGAGGAATTCTCCATTCAGGGTTTCCAACTGCGCAACACATTTCTATGTGACATGTTGAATCACATAGGGTCCTAACCAATGCATTCCAAACTTTCCTGGATGTTGCATGAACTTGTTTTCATAAAGTAATACCAAATCTCCCACTTGAAACTTTTTATGTTTAATGTGTCGATCATGCCAAGACTTCTCTCTTTTGTTTTGAACTTGTTGATGGAAACCTATGACAAATTGGTCTTCTTCAAGCTGTACCAACTGTGATAGTCTCTCCTCTATTGTGTCAGAGTCTGACAGATCAGTGGTCATTGCAATGCACATGCTAGGTAGAATAAACTCCATAGTCATGACTACTTCTTTCCCATAGACCAATGTAAAAGGTGTATTCCATTTCAACTTCTTATTTGTAGTTTTGTAATCCCATAAAACTGCAGGAACTCTTAAGTCCCAATCATCTCTCCCTACATTGCAAATTTGTGTCAAAGCATTATCCAAGATTTTATAGAAATCTTTCACTATTATATTGGCCTGAGGATGATACAGGGTACTCTTTTGATGATTAATTTGGAGCTCCTTAGTCAATGTTGCGATTGTCTAATTCAAATTCTTACAGTGTAACTTGTGGATTCAATGACATTTCATCCCTCCTAGATGGCTTTCCAACTCTTTGACATACATCGCATGACAGACAATATTACTTCGAATCCTTGTGGAGTGTAGGCCACCAAGTCCCTGCATACAAAATATCATGTGCGGTTTCTCTCCCTGCATAATATCCTCCTACAATCCCGTCATGCTCTTCTTCAAGTATCATCGGTCTCTTGTGTTCCAGCACACATCATCTCAATATTCCATTTGCACCCAACTTGTATAAAATCTATGCAATCAACTGATAATATTTTTCTTTCACTACCACTTGTTTCTTCTTCGCAATAGCCATGTCTGTTGGAGCCATACCTGTACTGAGAAACTACATGATGTCTGAGAAGAAATCATCCACCATCTTTACTACAAATAGTTGTGTATCAGGGAAAATATCATCTAAATTTCCTGCATTTTCCCTAATAGTATGTGCTATAGATGATATATCCCTGCATTCATCTTATCTGGTTTCACTACAACCTCAAAATCATATTCCTAAAACAATAGTATCCATCTACATATTCTCCCCCAAACACTAGCTTATTGACTAAGTATTTTAATGTAGAATGGTCTGTATACATATTAAAGTGAGTCCCCAATAAATAATGTTTGAACTTCTATAGCGCATAGACCATTTCCAATCCTTCTCTTTCCATGGTTGTATAATTCTTCTCTTCTATGGATATCTTCCTACTTGCAAAAGAAATTGGGTGATTTGTGTCTCCCTCCCTTGGTTGGGATAGTACTGAGCCCAATGATCTGGACAATGCATATACATGTACATGGAACTCCTTCTCCCAATATGGAAAGATCAAAATTGGTGTGGTCACAAGTTTCTTCTTTAAGGTGTCTAACCGCTTCTAATAGTCCTCCTTCCATTGAAACTTGGATTCCTTCTTCAATAACTTTTCCATCGATGTTGTGATCTACGCGTATCCCTTAATACATTTTCCGTAATATCCTGTATGACCCAGAGTTTCCCTCAGTTGTATGACTAGTGTAGGTGGTTCTAAATCCATAATTACTGCAATCTTGGATGGATCTACTAGTAATGCTTGTTTGCAAACTACATGTCCCAACATAATTCCAAACAGTGTGCAAAAGACACACTTATTCAAGTTCTGTGAAATCTGACACTGTCTACACCAATCCAACATTAGCCTTAGGAATTCTATATGATCCTTCAGTAGACTGAACACAGTCCAATCATCCAAGTATACTTCAAGGAACTTATGGATAAATTCCTTGAATGTTGCAATCACTACTCTAGAAAACTCTGCAAGGACATTATTCAATCCAAAGGGCATTACTGTATACTGATAAATTCCCCAACTTTTCGCAAAAGTGGTCTTGTTCCCATCTTCCTGCACAATTTTTATTTGATGGTACCCCGAGAAGCATCTGTGAAAGAATACATTTCCTGGCCTCCTACATTCTCTAGTACCTCATCTATGAATGGTGTTGGGAATGGGTCATGTAAACACACGTCATTCAACTTCCTCATATCCATGCAAATCCTGATTCCTCCTATCTTCTTGTCCTACACTACCATTGGAATGATCCACTCATATTCTTCTACCGGTTCAATTATCCTTGCATCCAACATCATGTCTATTTCAACTTTCACATTTTCCTTGTACTTCAATTTTAACCTATAAGGCCTCTATTGCACTGGCTTAGCTCCCAGTTTCAACAGAATCTTCATCTCATCTAAGTCCCCTGCTATTCCCTTCATGTCTGAAAATATCATGGGGAATAGGTCCTGATATTCATGCAACAAGTATGCAATTTTTTCGACTGTCTCATCGCTCCGATAATCCCCTATTTGTGCAAACTTTGGATTCTCTATCATCCCAATGTTTACCTTCCTTGTCTTTATCGGTTGGGTGTATGTGGTGGGTTCAAGCTCTGTCCCTTCTACTACTCATTCTTTGTTTGTCTCGGGTACTTGTACATTTATAAGATCCTCTTCATCGTGCTCTTCCTTAGCCACATTGTAGCACTTCAATAGATCATGGACAGTCATAGTTTCTCTGTGTGCACGACACATTGATACCACCTCCATAGTCCCTTCTTCTAAGAATATCTTCGTTCGAATAGTCTCTAGCACTACATCTAATGATGGAGATTCATGTTCAATTGTAAATGTGAATTTGAACCTCTAGACCAACTCTTCCCATTTTGTCATCTCTCTACGCATTTCCAATTCCAAGTACCAATTCTTCAGAATTGTGTCCAGTGTGTGTATAAGTTTGTGCGTCCATTTTGTTTCCAGTATTGAACTCCACAAAGTACTGCACTACTAAACATGACTTGTTGGATAACTCTCTCCCATATACTTATGTGCCATATGTTCTTCCTCAATGCCAAACCTGACTTGCATTAGTCTTTTGCAGTGTGACCAATATTTTATTCCCTCTCTGTGTGTAGCCCAACATCTAGATGGAGTCACTTTTAGGACAACATATAGTGCTAATAACCTTTGTTGTTCGAGTACATGAAACTAAAATTTAATTACAAACAAACTTATATTAGTTAAGTAATCATACCTGGGTGGACCACACAACTCTGTTCCAATCCAACACAAGGATCCTCGGGTACTTGTACATTTATAGGATCCTCTTCATCGTTCTCTTCCTTAGTCACATTGTAGCACTCCAATATATCATGGACAGTCATAGTTTCTCTGTGCGCACGACACACTAGTACCACCTCTATAGTCCCTTCTTCTGAGAATATCTTCATTCGAATAGTCTCTAGCGCTACATCTAATGATGGAGATTCATGTTCAATTGTAAATGTGAATTTGAACCTCTGGACCAACTCTTCTGATCTTGTTGTCTCTCTGCACATTTCCAATTCCGAGTACCAATGCTTCGTGTCCAGTGTGTGTATAAATTTGTGTGTCCATTTTGTTTCCAGTATTGAACTCCACAAAGTACTGCACTACTAAACATGACTCGTTGGATAACTCTTTCCCATATACTTATGCACCATATGTTCTTCCTCAATGCCAAACCTGAATTGCATTAGTCTTCTGCAGCATGACCAGTCTTTTATTCCCTCTTTGTGTGCAACCCACCATCTAGTGGAGTCACTTTTAGAACATCTAGTGCTAATAGCCTTTGTTGTTCGAGTACATGAAACTCAAATTTAATTACAAACAAACTTGTATCAGTTAAGCAATCATACATGGGTGGATCATACAACTCTGTTCCAATCCAGTGCAAGGATTGAGTCATGCGTGCACATCATCTAGTTGGCACTTTGTGCATTCTCTGTTGCCAATGCTCTAGAACTTCTTCATACTATTATGCACAAAAACTAATAATTCACCAAATTAGTACACCATATTTAGTATGGTTGACATAATCATCCATCCACATGGTCATATTGTATAAGTTTTAGATGTCATTTCCTTTGGTTGGTTGTATGTATCGCTTTCCTTCTGATGGGTCTAAGGGTGCAGTAACTTTCAAATATCATCTCCCTCCTTTTCAAGTTGACGATATATTGGTTATAAAAATCCCATTCTAGTCCTATCAGTGTTGGATATGGTTGACTTTCATCCATGATCTTAATAACTTCAAGGTTTTCCACACTGCGCACCCCATCTATGTTCACAGGTACTCCCGTCAAACGATCAATCGGTAATATTTTGTGTTAATTCCCAAGCCTTAACTGAATAGGAGACCATACTATCTTGGGTTTTCCCATCATCTCCCATGTATTCTTAGGTAAAACATTCATGTCAAATCCCAAGTCCAAAATAAAAATATCCACATCATACTCCTTAATTTGCGCATTGAATATGAATTCTCTATTGGTCCTCTTCCCGTGTAGTACTTGAATTACCATCCTTTGTGTAATGGGAGTTTACCTTCCTCATGTATAGTGATAAATCATGTCATATAGTGTACTCAGGGTAGTTTCATATTTCATTATCTCTAAACAAATTCTCAGAAATTCCGTTAGCATACTTACCTTTCCAGTGGGCTTCTCAGGCACAATGCGATCTTCTACATGAGGTGCAACTAAAGTTTATGCTCCCCAATCCCATCCGAGTACTTATTTTCTTTCCCTTTGATATGCCTCCTTTTCTTGTTGAGGATCAAAGTTTGGCATAGGCCCTACTGACTTCCTTACCCATTTATTATTCTACTTTACTTCATTCGTCATATCAACTCCTTTTCTAGCTCCTACACGTGTAACTACTGGTATTCTTGGTGCTTCATTGCATTTTTCGGCTGATATATTCTGCACATTCTGATTTGGATTAAGGTTCTAGTTTCCTTTGGATTTCCATTTCTCCATTAGTATGTGCTATGTAGTATGTGCATGTTGTACATGGATTCAGGTAGTCACGGGCCAAGTTTCCTAGTTTATTATAGTTATGACATACTATTGGTCCTCTTCCTTCTCTATTGAAACTTCATCTTCCTCGACCTCTGTCAAAGTTTCCTCTATTCCTTGGGTTAAATCCTCTTTGATTATTATATTGCGGAGCACCCCCTTATATTGCAACATTCTCCTCTTGAATCTTGTACATATATGATGTGCACTCCCTGATTAAGTCGAACGCATGAAAATCCTTCTTGTCATGTCCCACGGACTTGCAAAAGTTTCAAAACAAGTTCCTTAGGGTACTTTGATACTTTTGTAGTAATGGACACTCAGTTAGGTGATGGCCCCATTTCTTACATATCCTCCTCCTGATAATGGATTCGATAATCCCATCACCAAATACTGCATGAATGTTGGGCATTCGTTCTTGTGATGGTCTTCAGTCTTGCATTTGGTACACCAAGATTTCTCACGTTTCTCCTTTCCCTTTGTATGTTCTACCAGTTTAATCGTCAGTGCAACCAACTGTGTCTAAACTTGCACCATCCCTCCATTATCTCCTACATGAGATGATTCTAATTTCATTGCAATTTCCACCGCCTCTAGCTATGACGCAACCTTCTATTGAATCAATGGCCTACAAATGTGTGGTGGAATCCCTGTAATAAAATATCCTTGATGTTGTTGATCGAAAATTTGGAAAGTCAGTCTACCCATTAGATCCTTGAACCTTTTATTGAAGTCCCATACTGACTTTGTTTACACTTGTTTAATCTCCTTTAGTTTTTTTATGTACTGCGACTTCGAATTTGGCTTCTTGAAATATTTCAGCAGTGCTTGCCTTATTTCTGTGAAAGTCCTGACTTGTCCTATATGTGTGGTACTTTTCAGGTTCATGTACCAAACTAGTGCACAAACTCTAAATGTTGTTGCCAATTGTGCAATCTCAATAACCTCGTATTGGACATTCTTTGCGACCCAAATTGTCTTGCAGACAAACAAATGTTGTTTTGAGTCCTTTGACCCAACCCCCTAGAACTGATGTAGTCTAAGGGTGTTGTCCAATGTCTACCCCTGCCATATTTATTTGTGTATTCCATATTCTTAGTGATTTTGGATGACTCTAACTTTGAATCTGACTCTAACTCTGACTCTGCGAGCTACTTCCACTGCTCTGATTGCTATTACTTTGTCCTCCCTGGCTAACTACAATTTCTTTTGATACTTCTTCAACTGTTATTTCTGATTATGGTGACACACATGGGGTCATGGATTCAACACATGACCCTGTCTAAGTAGGAATTAACGGTTCTTATATTACTGGACCAAAGTGAAACTCTCCTTCTTCTTCTCCTATATATGGTATTTTCATGATCTGGATGATTACGCAAGGCTCTCTCCCCTCTGGCTCATTGTGCAACTCTCCTTTCTCAACCCTAGTCTTCAACCTTTTGTACCTCCTTCCTCTGCATAGTTTTCCAAACTCATATTCTTCCTCTTGTATACCTCCAATCCTCTACATCCTTAGTCCCTCCCTTCCTTCTTCATCGTTCCTTCTTTCTCTCCTGCTCTCAGACTATCCTCTTGTCATCCCTCAAATCCCCTTTGTGCGTAAATCCCCTTAGTAGTCATATTTCATTGTCATCACACACTTTTCACACAACAACATTATTATCGACATACCCAATTTTTTCATGAACCTCCCACACAAACCTTTGAAAAATTCCCTTTCTGCAACACTATATAATTGGGTACAATCTACTGCAAACTCTGTAATATATCCTCCTAGTATGCTATCCAACCAAAAATCAATTTCACAAGTATTTGGATTACTTATATTATTCAATTGTCTTTCCAACTCAGGAATCCAATTCCTCAGCGTTGCAGTTCTATACTTTCCATTATTCTCCACTAATCTTTCTAGCCACTTAATTAGAATAATTGGAAGTTTGCCAAAGAAAATTTCATGCAGTTATGTGTACACATACCTTTTCATCCATTGCTTGTCACTCTTTCAATGGTTTCTGTTCTCTTGTTGAGAAAACTCACGTTTATTCCTTTCCAACCATTATGATATCTCCTTCATAGTTTTCCTCCAAAACATTCCCTTAATCGCAAATTCTGGGTCCTGTCAATGGAACCATTTGTTGGTGCTTTGCATGGTTTGTAAGAACCTAGGTTCGAGTTATCTATGACCAACAAAACCTACCAGACACCGACCCTTTCGTCATCACCTTCTTGTGCAGATGAAGTCTCATATGAGGTATCTATTGGGACTGCAAGAACTAGGTTTCTGCATTAGTGAGGGAAGGGGAGGCGATCATTTTGTTCCTTCTTTACTCATCGGTTCTATGCGCATAATTCAATCTTTTTTCTGTATTACCTACTTATTGATTCATATTCATACTATCATTAGATTCTATATTACTGCATAAAATCATTTATGTAACAATCATGATTATTGCACCATGATTAAACATAAGACAAACCTAATCTATTATGCATCGAAACATAATTCATCAACAATCACATCAAAGACATGTGCCACAAGATTTTACGTGGTTCAACCAACTCTAGGCTA
Organism: Picea glauca; assembly: GCA_000966675.3. Taxonomy (NCBI): domain Eukaryota; kingdom Viridiplantae; phylum Streptophyta; class Pinopsida; order Pinales; family Pinaceae; genus Picea; species Picea glauca. The sequence continues at coordinate 383,181 of JZKD02S2365891.1, read as the reverse complement.
CGTCCAAAACGATTGGCTTCTTTATTATGCATTTAATAATTACTTCAGGCTTGCACACTAGGCTTATAAGGATATATCATGGTTATATTTCTCTTCTACTATCCTAGCTGCTCTACAGTGCAAGCATCTCTCTCTATACATCATCCCTTACATTCATACATTGATTCTCTCCCTTCCCAGCCTATTTTATCAACCTTATTACTGATAGGTGTTCTCGGAGGTTTGGAACATACTCCACAATATTGCTTGAGAATAACCACATCGAGGAACCCCTATTCTCCCAACCTATTACATATTTATACATAAAATCTAGGGCTTAAAACCCTAGTTGGTTACCCCCAAAGCCCTATTACATTGCATGGCTGCTCCAATTATTTGGATGTCCATATGCTTTCATTTGTTTTTCTGCCTGCATGCTTCTTTTGCACTCTAACTTCCTTTCCTCCTACTTTTGCACATCCTTCCATATTTAAAACTTCAAGCTGTCATCCTTTCTTTTCGTCTGCTTCCTTCTCCTACTTTATTCTGCTTTATTATTCTCTATGCTTTATGCTTCTTTCTATTTTATTCCCTGTTTTATTCTACTTATTGCGTGTTGTACTTCTGGATGCACCTCAGTTGCACACTTCCTTGTCTTTATTTTTCTCCTCTACGCACTTCTTCTATACTTGGGATTTTTCCCAAAATTGTATTCCAAAACTGCGTGTCCAACAATGACTCGAAACAGTTCTAGGAAGTGTTTCTATCTATTATCAATTATAGACATTTCTTTATGAATTATATGCTAATCATAGAAAGAAAAATGAGTTTACTAAATATTTTACTATGAGTTTTTTATGATATATGACCTGTTATCGCACGATTTGTACTTGTGCAAATCTCGACACAAGTACCCCAAAATTTGTGTAACTACATAATATCCTACCACTGTCACATTAGTAAGAGATCCCCACATTTTAGTGATGTAAAAGGTCCACCACATGGGAGGCTTCCTAGGTGACCTCAAGGGATCAAAGTATCAAGTTTTGTAGCCAATCCTACCACCCGCTCTCTTGATTACCCAAGTCAAAAGTCTATGTTTGTGATATTGACGAGGTAGAAGATGTTTTGGGTACCTATCTGGAACAAGAACAAGTTATAGCATGTATATAATGATTTCCAAATACCAATATGTAGTTAACACCTCAGAAGATAATAGACAATGAAAATTTATCAAGGTTGGTACAAAATTGTAGTAGTACAACAAATTATAACAACAATTATTGTTTTGTAATAGCATCTAGTAAAATGAATCAGAATTGCATGAATTAATATGGAAAACTTAGCACATATCCCATAGATCAATACCCAATTATTCCTATCAATTTATGAGTATGTTAGCTTGTTGTTAGAATGATGTATGCAACAAATTGGAGTGAATTAGATGGTTGTAGCAATCATTTTGCAACAACATCAATAAAATTAGTGAATTAGCTTAGGTTAGAATTAACAAAGTTAGTACAAATCCTTAGATAATAAGAATAGAGATTTTTTTATCACTTTATTCACAAGAGAACAAGTATATAAGCGCCTTTAGGGCTATGGAAACTTTTATAACAACCATACAATTTTTTGTGAAGAATGATAATAACAAGATATAAGAGGTAGGGCTTGAAATCTACGGTGCTAGCACATTAGGGCCTTATATTTGAAGCCTTAAAGAGAAGGGTTGCTAGAGTGGAAGCACTTTTGGGCTCTAACAAAATTTTCTCCCTTCTTAAGTTCTTGAAGCAAATGATAGTCAAGAGTCTAGAATCAAACTCCTAAAGTGATAGCACTTTAGGGATTTAGGAGTTTAAACCTAGCTTGGATTTCCTTCACATATTATCGATGAAATTATTCTTGTGAGAGGAGAAAACACTTATGCTCCTCTCTTAGGGTTTTTCCAAGCAATATTATTCAATATGAACAAGTAAAATTTACCATAAGAATTCAACAACATGAAATGAAATTGCAGAATTCTACTTACTTCACCAAGATTTGACAAGAAAAAACCCTAATTTTAGAAAATTTGTCCAAAAATCAGCAAAGAGAGCTCCACACTTGTCCTCCAAAAGATAGTTCATGAGTAAAAGAGCCAATAACCCCCAAAATAGAAAAACATTTAGACCTCTCTCTCACTTGTGTGAGGAAAGAATGATGAATAAAAGAATCTTGGCTAGCCATAGTTATATGGGAAATCCATGCCACCAAAAGACTCCAACCAAAATTCATGTCTTTACACAGGAGGGTTGACTTCTTATTTTTCCCTTGGGTAAAATCACGAAGTTGGGTAACTCTTTTGTGAGAATCGGGTTTCCAAAATTCCTACTAACATTCTTTTGGTCGAACTAATAATTCTTTCAGCCGAAAGCCACATCTTTTCGGCCGAAATATTTTTCGACCGAATCATTGGATGTCAAATCAAACGATACTAGCACAATGGCCTCGACTGTCATGTACCATCTTAGCCGGATGATTTTTTTTAAATCCGGTAAATCGTTTTGGTTGAAAGTTGTTTCACCCGAAAGAGTCTTTCGACCGAACGTTTTTTTGACCGAAAGAATATTTTGGTGGAAAAAACCTTTCGGCTGAAAAAATCGTTTATATATTACCTGCATATCGCTCACCTCATAATTTTCCCGAACTATAGATGTTGATAGTTGATAGTTGATGTTGTTGCTGGAAAATGTTGGTGTTGGCGGACGTAGTTGTGGGAAGACATTGGTGCTAGTGGACGTAGCTGTGGGCGGACGTTGGTGGTTGGTGCTAGAATTTGTAGCTACAGGTGGTTATTGCTGGTCCAGGTATGCTGTTCCATTTGTTTTACATTGTTTTTTAGTGTTAGTTTATTTTACTATTTTATAAGGTTGACAGGGCTGAATAGGACCCTGTCCATGTGCAGGGGCAAGCCCGAATTCGGGTTTGTCCATGTACATGGACATGATTGTATTCATCCCTTTCAACCTTATCCTAAGGTTGATAGGGATGAATACAACCCTACCCGTGTACAGGGGCAGACCCAAATTTGGGCCTGCCCCTGTAGATGGACACGACTGTATTCGGCCCTGTTAGCCTTAGGAGGAGTTTGACATGGACGAATACGACCCTTTCCATGTACATGGATGTATTCGGCCCTATTAACCTTAGGAGGAGGTTGACAAGGCTGAATATGACCCTGTCCATGTACAGGGACAAACTTGAATTCAAGCTTGTCCCTGTACATGGACAAGGTTGTATTCGGCCCTGTCAAACTTAGGAGGAGGTTGACAAGGCCGAATACGTCCCTATCCATGCATAGGGACATGATCGAATCTGGGCCTGTACCTGTACATGGATAGGGTCATATTCGACCCTGTCAACCTCCTTTCTAAGTTCATGGGTTCATTGCCAATGTTGAATACAAAATTCCCAAATCCATCTAGCCTTAACAATTAGTTAATGTAGAAAACAGTCCCTATTCAATTGACTACTTATACAGTCAGTTTGGAAATCCTAAGGTTAGTTATGAATTGTAATGGCCTCTTTAAGCATAACTATACATTAAACTTATTTCTAACTATATAAATTCAACAATAAATTTATTTCTAACTGTATAAAATCATCATTAAATTTATGTCTAGGTAATTAGTTTAGTTTGTTTTACAGTTTTTTTTAGTTTTAATTTGTTTTACAGTTTTAGAAGGTTGACAGGGCCGAATATGACCATGTCCATGTAAAGGGATAGGCCCGAATTCAAGCATGTCCCTGTACATGGAAAGGGTTGTATTCATCCCTATCAACCTTAGGAGGAAGTTGACATGGTTGTATACGACCCTTTCCATGTATAGGGACATGCCCGAATTTGGGCTTGTCCCTGTACATGGACATGGTTGTATTCGTCCCTGTCAATCTTAGGAGGAGGTTGACATGGCCGTATTCGACACTCTCAACCTTAGAATTGTTTACCATCATTTGGCCATAAGGTCATCTGTCTACCAAGTTGATGTGTGCTCATAATAGTACTTGATTTATTTTAATTAAATTGAATATATGAAAATCATTAAAAATACTTTGATTGATTGATTTTTTAATGCCAGTTTATTATAATTGGCTAACATGTAATATACCTATTTGCATTTTTCAACAAAGTATATAAAATTTTTGTTATTAAAATAAATCTCAATTCTGAATGCAATATGACAATATATGTTTTCTTGGTATTATAATTTATTATCTATTTTCCTAATGCAATATGACAATATATATTTTCTTGGTATTATAATTTCCCCATGGGCACCTAACTCTTCATTTCTAGAATTTATGATTTTTTTTTAAGTCATAAATTATGTTATTATAATTTCCCCATGAACACCTAACTATTCAACCTTAGGAGGAGGTTGACAGGGTCAAATACGACCCTTTCCATGTACAGGGACATGCCCGAATTCGGGCATGTACCTCTATATGGATAGGGTTGTATTCGGCCCTGTCAACCTCCTTTCTAAGTTCATGGGTTCATTTCCAATGTTGAATACAAAATTCCCAAATCCATTTAGGCTTATCAATTAATTAATGTAGCAAATAGTCCCTGTTCAACTGAATACTTATACATTCAGTTTGGAAATCCTAAGATTAGTTATGAATTATAATGGCCTCTTTAAGAATAATTGTACATAAAATTTATTTCTAAGTGTATAAATTCAACATTAAATTTATGTTGAGGTAATTAGTTTAGTTTTCTTTGCAGTTTTTTTTAGTTTTAATTTGTTTTACAGTTTTAGAAGGTTGATAAGGCCGAATATGACCTTGTCCATGTACAGGGACATGCCCAAATTTGGGCATGTACCTATACATGGATAGGGTCGTATTCAACCATGTCAACCTGGCCGTATTCAGCCCTGTCAACCTTAGGAGGAGTTTGATAGGGTCAAATACGACCCTCTCCATGTACAGGGACAGACCCAAATTTGAGCATGTCCTTGTACATGGACATGGTTTTATTCGACCCTGTCAACCTTAGGAGGAGGATGACAGGGTTGAATATGACCCTACCCATGTACAAACAGTCCATGTTCAATTGAATACTTATACATTCATTTTGGAAATCCTAAGGTTAGTTATGAATTATAATAGAATTTTTAAGCAAAACTATACATTAAATTTATTTCTAACTGTGTTGAATTTCCAAAGAATAGATCTAGCTTAACAATAATACACACATTTGCAAAGAGAATTGGAGAAAGAAGAAGAAGGATATAAAGAATGAAATAATTCTCATTAACCATTGTGAACAAGGAATAATTTACACATGATATACTTTGTATAAATCAATGAGTTCGACTGGAGGATAACCAATGCACCATATTGGTGGTCTAGAGTGATTTGGACACACACCAGTAGTTACGGGAGTGAACTACCACCTAGTCTAGTCTCTCAGACAATTACGAGAGTGAATTGCCACCTAGTTGAGTTAACTAGTCAACTAGTCTTCAGTTAACTGACTGAACAAAGAGTAGTGAAGAGTTAACTCAAGGAATCAAGGCTAATGCACCAATCTGGTGATGATACCAAGGAAAGGTCGAATTATCATGGTGATGATCCCAATGTTGCATGGTGACAAAACCAATGCAACATCTAAACTCAACTCAACTAGTCAAACTGAAGTGTCAACTGAAAGAGAATATTCTCCAGGTGGAATATTCTCTCCTAAAATATAGGAGACTGGATAATGACTAATTATGACTAATAAACAAGGAAAAACCTTAGGAAAAAGAAATCCTAGGTGTGTGTGAAGTAACTCCAACACCCTCTCTGAACATCATTATGGTGAAAATAAAGAATGGTTCCTGGTAACGAGGCCATGTTAGGTACCCATATACAAAAGATACACTAAAAAATAAAGTGAGGAAAGAGGGAAAACCTCATGGGAAACCCCCCCCCCCCTTCAAGGTACAATGTATGTAAAAACAAGAACTAAAATTTCTAGGAAAATGTGTCCACTCCAAGATGACTTCGGAGAGAATGGAATTTATGCTCAGTGAAGGTCTTGGTGAAAATGTCTGTTGTCTATTCTGCTGAAGGATAGAACTGTAAATCGATGATCCCCTTATGTACTAAGTCTTGGATGTAGTGCATGTGGATCTCGATGTGCTTTGTCCGCTGCGTCTGAACTGGATATCTGCATAACTTCAGAGTGTTTTGGTTGTCACACCAGATGAAGATCGACCAATGAAACTGAATTCCCAACTCAGTGAGAAAATGTTGTAGCCACATAGCTTGAATGGTTATGTTAACTACCCCTCTGTACTCTACCTCGGTTGAAGATAGAACAATGATAGCTTACTTCTTGCTCGACCAATAGATAGGCCTAGAACCAAGACTGAGTGAGTAAACAGATGTGGACTTGTGATCAATGTTATCACCAGCCCAGTCGGAATCAGTAAACCTGATGAGATCTAATGTAGAATCTACTGCATAATTAATACCAAAGGTGATGGTGCCCTAAACATATCGAAGGATATGCTTTGCAAATTTTCAATGTAGCTCATGCGGCTCCTGCATGAACCTAGAAATTGTGCATATGAGAGGTTTGGTATGGAGTGTGTGAGATACAACAAACTCCCCACTAGATTTTTGTACACTATGTTGTCAACCAATGGAGTCTCCCCACCATCCTCAAGTTTGACTCCTGATAGGAAAGGAGTATGAGAAAACTTACAGTTTGTCATGTGAAATCTGTCAAGGAGATCTCATGCATACTTGGCCTAAGACACTTTGATGCTTGATGCATCGTAACTGATCTCAAGTCCAAGGAAGAAGTGTAGCGGGCCCATGTCCATCATCGAAAACCTATCATGTAGAGTCCTGTTGACTGCAGCAATCGCTAAAGTCGAGCACTTGGTGATCAACAAATCATCAACATATAGAACTAAAAGTAGAAGTGAATCAACTGTCCTAAGCATATAGACATTTGGGTCTGATTTACAACGTACAAAGTTATATGATAGTAGGTAAGAGTCCATATTGGCATACCATGCCCTCAGAGCCTGTTTGAGGCCATAAAGAGACTTATTCAGTCGACAGACCAAAGATGAGTCCTGCATAAATCCTAGAGGCTGCTCCATGTAGATCTCCTCAGAGAGATCACCATGAAGAAATGCATTCTTCATGTCCATCTGATGGAATTCCCATCCCTTGGCTACCGCAATGGAAAATTCCAATCGTATGGAATCCATCTTCACTACTAGAGTGAAGGTCTCATCATAGTCAATGCCAGTAACCTGCTGAAAGCCTTTGGCAACAAGCCTAGCTTTGTATCTGTTAATCTGTCCATCCGATGCGCTCTTGGTCCTATAGACCCATCTTCATCTGACAAGTTTCCTCCCAAAAGGAAGGGGAACCAGATTGTTACACATTATTTTCATCATCCCTATGATCGTTAATGATGTAAACCTATCTGTTGCCTTCAGAGGGGTCAGTGGCCTGAGTTCCTAAAGAGAGAAGGGAGAAGAATTTTTTCTGAGAAAAGAAGTTGCTTTTTCCTATGTAAAAACCTTATAAAAAGGGAAGTTCGCAGGTTTCTATATAGGCAGGGTGCGAGAATGACCCATTCTCACAGGTTGCACTATAGCCAGGGTGCGAACACCTCGCAGGTTGCTCTATAGCTAGGGTGCGATAATTCCAGCATGTGGGAAAAATGATCGTTTTCTCGAATCTTCTAGAAGGAGAAGCTTCTATGGTGAGGTGGCATCCGAATGGTTTGGATCTTACTCACTTTCATGATTTAGTGGGATCATCCTAAC
>JZKD02S2365891.1:337427-347733 GCA_000966675.3 Picea glauca | reverse complement strand
CATCAACTACTTGTCTCAACCATGTACCCAACTTGTACCTCAACCAAAAGCCCTCATCAATTTCATCATCCAAATATGATTTGTAACTTTGTAATAGACCTGGTGTATATGATCATATACCTGCAAACCTTCCTTAACTTTAACAATAAGAGACTATCATTTTCATCAAACATTTCTTTAGTCTCACAAGACTAGTTTTGGATTAGTTAACAACCCTAATTTGAAATAATCATAATTGTGCACCTGTAATGAATAAATATACGAAATGGATACACAATGTTCTTCAATCTGTTTTATGAAATTTCTCCAGCTGTCACTACTTCAAACCTCCCATAAAAGGAGTTGTGGCAAAAATGGCACACCTTGTTGAATTTTGCCTTATTCTAGAGAGCGACCTTGTAGAGCATGCCCCACATGGAATATTTTTTGAATTGATCTGAAAATGTTACACAACATACTAAATACTGTACTCTAACGAACACATTTTTTCTTACTGAATTTGGATCTGTTATGAAGAATTTATGACGTTTTTACCTCAAACACCCGTTTTTGACTAGTTTTAGAACTAGCCACAAACCCTATTTTCCACTAAGTGTAACTCCAAAAATACAATGACCCACAAGCTTAATTTTTTCCTCAATGGAATAGAAATTTCATGGTTTGAATCATTCTATAAAAAAAATTATTGCGAAAATGGTGAGATGACCTGAACGAAACATACCTTAGAAAGCATCATCAAAAGAATTTATCCTTCCTTGAATTCTGGCCTTATTTTCTTCACTTTCCTCAGAAATGCAGCTTAGATATCCTTTGGTTACCTCAAAAACCTATAGATATTCAATATTCTCAAGTGTGTCTTAAATGAGAGTGTCTTTCCTCTTATTTATCCTCTCTAAGTAGCTTCCTTAAAAACATCTTCTAGGTCACTTTGCCCACTCTCCTTATTTTAGGGTTAACCCACTCCTAATTTCTCCATTAAATTTATTAGTGAATTAATTTATTTTGTATTCACTTTGAATTATAGTACAATCATCACTTCAATTCATTATTTACCTTTTAAAATCTCTTAAAACACTTTGACTACTTTGACCTTTTGGGGCTTCTAGATGACATATGAGGGTCCTCCAACTTTGTAAGGCCATAACTCTAAAACCGTGAGGAGTTATGTGACGTTCCACATACCAATAGAAATGGAATGACATGTACTATCCATATAGAATATTATTTCCTAAAAATTTATCAAAACTCATACCGTTATCCATCAAACAAACTTGGGCCCATTACCCAAACCTGGGTTCTCCAACTTCTCATGGCCATAACTCTCTTACCGGGAGGAGTTATGTGATGTTACACATACCACCGAAAATGGCATGACAAGAAATATCCATCTATGATAGTTTCATTGACAAATTCACTGGTGTTTATCTCATTATTCCATAAATAAGCATGGGTTCTCTAACCATACTTCTAGGATAACTCAATCCACAAAGTGTCTTCCCGTGAGGGCTTTCACCATAAGGGGACCACTTTGGAGTTCATCTATTTATACTTACTATAAACCATGACAACACAATAACGAGTCATATTTACATGAAACAATCTTGGGTCCATTACCCAACCTTTGTGCTACGGGGATTTCTTCAAGGGTTGACATCAATGAAAACCAACCTTAATCAACAATCTCTGCCTTTGGCATTGATGGAAACACTCTAATGCAATACTGAAATCATATCACTCATGCTCCCCCTAGAACCATGCCTCTGTCCTCTTCCTTTGTCCTCTACATCGGATAAATTTCTCCCCCTTTGTTATCAATGGCAAAGGTATCTTTCCATCCGGGGTTGCTCCCCCTAACTGAACTGTCCTCTTATGGTGCTTCCTCTTGTAAATCTATGACATATAAGATAAGAATTTGAAAAGAATTCATTTTGGAGTAGAAATAACTCCAAGTCTCTAGCGAATATATTCAAAGGATTCTCGTGGAAGTGGTTTTGTGAAAATCTCTGCCTCTTGTTATTTTGTGCCCACATACTCAACTCTAATGTTCTTTTCTGCAACCTACTCCCATAGAAAGTAATACTTAATTCAAATGTGCTTCATCTTGGAGTGCATCACCGGGTTCTTTGAGATACTGATGGGACTTGTATTATCACAATAGATTGGAATGGGCTCATCATACTCAACCTGTATATCTATCAGAGTTTGTTTCATCCAAAGAACCTATGTACAACATGATGATGTTACAATATACTCTGGCTCGACTGTAGATAAAGATACTGATGATTATTTCTTACTTAGCCATGATACTAAAAACTTACCCAGGTAGAACCCTGCTCCACTAGTGCTTCATCGGTCATCAATACAACCTGCCCAATCTGCATCTGTGTAGGCAATAAGTGATAGATCCTTTCCTTTTGGATACCATAATCCAAATGCTTATGTTCTTTTTAAATATCTGAAAATCCTCTTCACTGCTAACACATGTGACTCCTTTGGTGCTGCTTGAAATCGTGCCACCTATCCAACCGCCTGCATACATCTGGTCTGGATGATGTCACATATAGTAGGCTTCCAATCATTGACCTATATTTCCTGTGATCTGTAGACATCGAATAATCATCTTTGCTCAACTTGCAACTATTTTGCATGGGAGTGATAACTGGTTTGCAATATTCCATTCCGAACCTCTTTAGAATTTCTCTGATATACTTGGTTTGAGAAATAAAGATTCCTTGGTTGCTTTGACGTATCTGAAGTCCCAAAAAGAAGGATAGTTATACAAGTAATGACATTTCAAATTCATTCCTCATATCTTTTGCAAATTTCTAGCTTAACCTGTCATCATCACTACCAAAAATAATATCATCAACATAAACTTCATTACCTTCACTTACCTTGATGTAGAGGTTGTTGTCTGCACTTCCTTTTCTGAACCTTTCCTTCTACAGATACTTATCCAGTCTAGAGTACCATTCTCTAGGAGCGTGTTTAAGACCATACAAGGCCTTCTTTAATTTACACACATAATCTGCATTCCTTGACAACTGAAATCCATCTGGTTGTTCAATGTAGACTTCTTCTTCAAGTTCCCCATTCAAAAAAGATGATTTTACGTCCATATGATATACTTTAATTTTTTTGGAGCATGCATAGGCTAAAAGAAACTGTATTGCTTCCATTCTTGCAACTGGGGAAAATGTCTTTTCAAAGTCGATTCCTTCAATCTGTGCATATCCTTTACATACCAATCTAGCTTTGTTCCTTGTAACTTGTCCATCTTCATTTAATTTATTCCTAAAAACTCATTTTGTGCCGATCACATTCTTATTCTTTGGTCTTGGAACTAGTTCCCAAGTTTCTATTTGATCCAATTCTTCATTCATGGCCCTATTCCAAAATTCATCCTTGTTGGCTTTTTCAATACAGTTTGGTTCAATTGTAGATAAGAGTGTTAGGTGTGTTTGTTCTGGTGAATAGATTTTTCCTCCAGTCTCAACTCTTGCATCTTTGTTTCCAATAATCTTATCCGAAGGATGATTCTTTTGTACTTGTTTTCTAGGTGTATTTGGAGATAATTGTTGAACTTGATCTTCCATTTCTATCAAATTCTCTTCATGTTCCTCTTCTACTTCATCTTCTACTTATTCTTATTTGAAAATTTGTTCCATTGATTTGTTTCATTCTTCCTTTGATTCTGGTCTGCCCGTTTCATCAATTGTTACGTTGATGCTTTCCACAAATTTGTTCAATATTATATTATAACACTTGTATTCTTTCCTTGTACTTGAGTAACCAACAAGTACTCCTTTTTCCGCAAGAGAGAAAAAATTTCCCATTCTGCCATCTTCTCTTTTGATGTAGCATTTGCTTCCAAAAACTTTGAAGTGCTTCACATTTGTCGGTCTTCCTTTCCATAGCTCGTAGGGATTTTTATCAGTGTTGTTTCTAAGCATTACTTTGTTTTGAATGTGAAATTTTGTATGCAATGCCTGTGTCCAAAATATATCTATCAATTTGGAATCCATTAGCATTATTTGAGCCATTTCTTGTATTGTCTTGTTTTTTCTTTCAACAACTCCATTCTGTTGAGGTGTCCTAGCAACGAAGAATTTCTTTTTTATTCAATGACTACTGCAGTAGTCCATAAATTCCTTTGAAGTGAACTCTCCTCCATTATCAGATCTCAAGCATTTGATTCTTGAATCCATCTCATTTTCAACCATTTCCTTATAGATCTTGAAGTTTTCAAAATCTTCTGACTTGTTCTTGAGAAATCAAACTGCAGTCATTATTATATAATCATAAAATAATAACATAAAGTATCTCTCACCTTTTAATCCCTTTGTTGTAGTTGGTCCAACTAGATCAATATGCACAATTTCTAGTGGTCTTGTTGTTGAATATTCCTTTTGATTTGAACATGTTCTTTGTTTGCTTTCCTTGTTGACAATGCTTGCATAAAGTGTTGGTTAGTTTTATGTTTTGGGGCATTTCTCTGACTGCTTCTCTTTTGCTGACTTTGATAAGGTTATCAAAATGCATGTGACCCATTCTTCTGTGTCATAGCCAACTTTCATCTTCATTTCCTAGACAACACTTTTCATTTCCAATTTCACTTAACACATATATGTTGTTTGAAGTTCTTGCAACTTTACCGACCAATTTCCTTGAACCTTCTCTTATTATCTCACACTTTTGTTAATCGAAAATAACTTTATGACCTTGGTCACACATTTGACTCACACTTAGAAGATTATGTTTCATATCTTCTACTAGTAGAACATTTTGTGCCTTTTTATTCTTGTTCCCAATTCAGACTCTTCCTTCTCCAATGATTTTGGTTGAATTATCATTTCCGAAGGAGACTGATCCATTTCTTTCCTTTCACAATGTAAGAAATTTGTCTCTATCATCTGTCATGTGTTTTGAACACCCATTGTCAACATACCAACCGTGTTTCTTCTACTTAGCTTATAGAGCGACTATGAATTCTTCATTGCTATATTGATCTTGCATTGTTATCGATGTTGTTTTTTGAGGTTCTTGTCTGTGACCGTTGTTATTCTATTGAGGTTCTTTAGGAGGGACTGTCATTCTGCAGTTTTTTTCCACGTGTCCAAAATTGTTACATTTGTAACATTCCACTTCAGTGCTCAAAGATTCAAACCTGTTGTAACTTCTTATTTGTGTTTCACTAGGTATTCTTGAGTAACCCCTTTGTGTATGAATCTCAAAGTTGTTATTGTTCCTATTGTTAGCTCTGCAATTCACAGATTTATGTCCAAAGTTATTACATGCATAACATAAACCAAAAAAATAGTTTGATACATGGGAGTTGAAGATCTTTTGAAAGAAGGTGCTCTTATGAATCCTTCTTATTCTTGAGGCCTATCTGTCTATTGTTGATTCTGAAATTTGATTCTTCTCGGTGGAGGAGTGTCCCTGTAATCTTCCTTGTACATCTTCATATCCCCTTTGATTGTTTCTGCATAGCTTTTTGAATTTTTTTTCTTGCTCTGTTGTTTTGGAGCTTGATCCCTTTTCTGTCTGATTGTATCCAAGTCCAAACTTGTCAAGATGAGATTTTTGACTGCTGATAATGTCATCCAAAACTTTTGAGCTATTCTGCATATTTTTCTTTTGAATATACTTTCTTAGTATGACAATCTCTGCTTCCAAGTTTCTAATGATCTTGTCATTTTCTTCTAGTTTTTCTTCGAGTGCTTCTTCAATTATTTTATCTTATTCTATTTGAACCTTCAATCTTGTGATCATTTGTTCGAGTTCTTGAGTGTCATTTTTCTTGTCTAGTTCTTCTTGTAGTTTCTTGTTTTTCTTCTTTTCTCTTCTGATAAATTCTCTAGCACACATTAATTCTTCTCGATATTCAACTTCTGCCTCTTCAATTTTGTCTTCGACTTCTTCATATCCTTCCTCGGATTCTTCATATTCTTCTTCAGAGTCTTCTTTATCATAATCTTTTACTTCCATGAATACAACTCTTCATGTATCACTGCCATTGATTTCATCTTCATCTAATGATGAGATGTCTTCTTTGATGCATAATATTTTCTTGAAATATTTCTTTGTAGTTATTTTGCCTTTATATGTGTGTTTGCATTTTGAGTAACCTTCATCATTTCTCTTTTTCTTATGAGGACATTTGTTAGCAAAATGACCAATACCATCACAATTAAAACAAATTAAAGGAAGCTTACCTCTATACCTATCATTGGTTCCCTTATTCAGTATTTTGACGAAGTAGGCCACTTCTTCATCATCTTCCGAGACGTCACTGCTGCTACTATATTCTTCTTGTTCCTTTTTCTTTTTCTTTGATCTTTTGGATGCTTTGAAGGATGATTATTTTACATCTGGATTTTCCTGTTCAGTTCTCATTTCATACGTTGTGAAGATTCCATGCAGTTTGTCCATGCTTATTGAGTTCATATCCAATCTTTCTTCTAGTGTTTATATCTTAGGGTTGAATCTCATAAGAAGAGTTCTTAGTACCTTTTGAACAATTACAGATTCTTCAATTTATTCTCCTAATCCTATGATTTCATTCACTGTTTCGTCAACTCTTAAGAAGTAGGTTGCAATATTCTCATCTTCCTTCATTTTTAATTGTTCGAACTGACCTCTGTAAGTTTGAAGTTTTGTTTCTTTGACTTTTGTATTTTCTTCATAAATATTTAGAATCTTGTCCCAAATCTCTTTGGCGGATTTAGAATGTGCAACTTTGGTGAATATTGTTTCACCGAGACCATTCAAAAGTGAATTTGTAGATTTGGAATTATTCTGACCAAGTTTCACTGCTTTGGCATTTGTTGGTGGAACTGATGGTATTGTGTATCCATCTACAATTGATTGCCAAATTTCAAACCCCTGTGATTGTATATANCAGTAATAGCGTAATTATAATCTGTTTTCTCCAAATAATCCAAATGTTATATCAATGTAGAATTATTATCCAATAATGAGCAATAAGAAATAAAAAATCACACAGATACACATTACACCAGTGTTTTACGTGGAAACCCAAATTGGGAGAAAACCACATAATTCTTTATCTTATATGTCTTGAATAATTACATTCATTGGAAGCACCAACTTCCTTTGTTTTCAAGCTGCAACTAGAAGGAGGCTCCAACCCCCTAGTTTCTCAGGCTACAACCTAAGGGAAGCTCCAACTCCCCAATTCTCTGGCTACAACCAAAAGGAGGCTACAACCCCCTATGTTCTCTAGCTACAACTAGAAGGTGGATACAACCACATGTCCTTGCCCCGTCCAACCACCCTGAAGTAGTACTAGAATGATGGAACCACTGCCACACTTTCACTGTGAGATATACCATTGTAGACATGTACCAATAAACCTAAACCATGCATCAACCATTCATCAAACTGTACCTCAACCTATAATCAACATGTAACATAAACAAGTGCATCAACCATGCACCAACCTATACCAAACAATCTGTAATCAACATGTACCATAAACAAGTGCAACCAACCATGTACCAAGTATA
The DNA here is from genome assembly GCA_000966675.3 of Picea glauca. Lineage (NCBI taxonomy): Eukaryota > Viridiplantae > Streptophyta > Pinopsida > Pinales > Pinaceae > Picea > Picea glauca. The sequence goes on along the minus strand of JZKD02S2365891.1, from coordinate 340,201 downwards.
TACCAATCATGTTTCAAGTACTCATCAAATATTACTCATCAATATGTACCAACATCATCAACTATACACCTCATCTAAGTGTCAAATCATCAACTACTTGTCTCAACCATGTACCCAACTTGTACCTCAACCAAAAGCCCTCATCAATTTCATCATCCAAATATGATTTGTAACTCTGTAATAGACCTGGTGTATATGATAACATACCTACAAACCTTCCTTAACTTTAACAATAAGAGACTAGCATTTTCATCAAACGTTTCTTTAGTCCACAAGACTAGTTTTGGATTAGTCAACAACCCTAAGTTGAAATAATCATAACTTTGTACCTGTAATGAATAAAGATGTGAAACTGATATACAATGTTCTTCAATGTGTTTTATGAAATTCCTCTAGGTTTCACTACTTGGAACCTCTCATAAAAGGAATAATGGAAAAAATGGCACACCTTGCTAAATTCTGGCTTATTCTAGAGAGCATCCTTGTAGAGCATTCCCCGCACGGAATATTTGTTTAATTGATATAAAAATGTTAAAAAAAACACTAAAGATTGTATTATAACCAAGAAATTTGGTCTTATTGAATTTGGATCTTTTATGAAGAAGTTATGACATTTTTACCCAAAACACCTGTTTTTGACTAGTTTCAGGACTAGCCACAGACCCTATTTTCCACGGAGTGTAACTCAAAAAATACAAAAACCCACAAGATGAAATTTTTAACACAAACACTTGGATTTGTTTCCTCAATGGAATAGAAATTTCATGGTCTAAATCATTCTAGAAACAAATGTATTGCGAAAATGGTGAGAAGACCTGAACAAAACATACCTTAGAAATCATCATCAAAATAATTTATCCCTCTTTGAATTCCGGCCTTCTTTTATTCACTTTCCTTAGAAATTCGGCTTAGATATCCTTTGGTTACCTCATAAACATATAGGTATTCAATATTCTCAAGTGTTTCTTAAATGAGAGAGCCTTTCCTCTTCTTTATACTCTCTAAGTAATTTCCTTAGAAACATCTTCTAGGTCACTTTGCCTACTTTCCTTATTTTAGGGTTAACCCACTTCTAATTTCTCTATTAAATTTATTATTGAATTAATTTATTTTGTATTCAATTTGAATTATAGTACACTCATCACTTCACTTTATTATNCACTTTATTATTTACCTTTTAAAATCTCTTAAACCACTTTGACTACTTTGACCTTTTGGAGCTTCTAGATGGCATATGAGGGTCCTCCAACTTCGTAAGGCCATAACTCTCAAACTGTGAGGAGTTATGTGACGTTCCACATACCACCAGAAATTGAATGGCATGTACTATCCATATAGAATAATATTACCTGAAAATATATCGAAAGTCATACTGTTATCCATTAAACAAACTTGGGTCCATTACCCAAACCTGGGTTCTCCTGTTGATACTAAGAGGGGGGTGAATCAATATCAAGTACAATTTAAAACATTTTTCAACTTATACTTAAACCATTCAATTATATTCAATGATTAATGAACAATAGTATAATATTTACACCAATACACCATAATACACCATACACAATATATGAGAAATAATCAATAGCTATTGTTCAAAGGAAGTAATGACTTCCAAAGGTAGCTACAGCTTCCAAATGTAAAGGGAGGGATAAAAATCCAAGAGGAAGATACAATCCTCCAATATCAATAGAGATTTGAACTCTCCATCCTTGCTCCTTCCTCCCACCCAAGAATATACGAGAGATAATAAAACTTCATATTAAATTATCACCATCAACTAACCATCACATAGAACCTGATAATGCTTCCTGAGACTTCTTCAATTTATACAATTATGAAATTCTTGGAATACTTTGATCCTATAGATAATGTTATTTAATTTATTCTCTAAAACTTCTCCAAGTTTCACTCCTTGAATCCTCCCCAAAAACAAGTTATAGAGAGAATGATAGACCTTGTTCAATTCTGGTTTATTCAAGAGACCGAACTTGTATAGAATGCCCCACGCTCAATATTTAACATTAGATTCTGAAACTTTCACAAAAGAAACTAATGTCTGTAATATTTCCAATGAAATTTTTCCCACATCATTTGGATTTTCTATGAATAAGTTATGACTGTTTTACCTGGAACACCTATTTATTGACTAGCTTCAGGACTAGTCCCAAACCCTATCTTCCACGGAGTGTATCTCCATAATTATAGAAAATAAAGAGATGAAATTTTTACCATAGGTACCTTGATATGTATTCTCAATACTATAGAAATTTCACCATCTGAAGCATTCTAGAAAAATAGTTATAGAAAAAATGGTAAGATGACCTGAATATAACATACCTTAGAACACATCACCAAAAGACTTCATCCTCCCTTGAAATCCAGCCTTATTTACTTCTGATTTCCTCTGAAATTTGACTTGTGTATCAAATGAATGTATAATGATATTTATTTATACCATTTATGTCACTTTCTTTTAACATTAGGGCCGACCTGACACTTTCTTATTTTGTAATTCTTTTCTTTAATTATCTTTAGGGCCTACATGTACTTCCTTTTTCAATTCACTTTGTTATCTTCAAAAATTCATTTCTCCTCGACCATGAGGATCCATGTGATGTGCCACATACCACCAGAAACAAAATGATGTGTACTATCTATCCATGGGTGTTGTATCTGCATGTGCATTTTCCTTCATGTCCAAATACCTTCATCAATATTGCAGTCCAAAACCCATGACTAGGGTTGACATCAATGACAACAACCAATCTTCC
>JZKD02S2365891.1:313733-328864 GCA_000966675.3 Picea glauca | reverse complement strand
TGGTCTTGTATGTGGATGACATGTTGCTGATAGGAAACAACAAGGAGATTATCTAGGATGTGAAAACTCAGTTGTCCTCTAAATTTGACATGAAGGATCTTGGTTCTTCAAATTTTATTTTGGGCATGGAAATTAAAAGAGATCGAAAAAGGAGGAAACTTTGGTTAAATCAGAGAAAATATGTCAACATATTTTTCGGGCCGACATATTTCCGGGACGACATATTTCCGGGATCACATGATATTAGGTGGTTTTTCGGCACATGGTTTTTTGCCGATGGTTTTCTATTTTCGATTAAGGAATTAGGGTTTTGGACTAATCCAGGTCATTGGGTTAGGGTTTTGGATGCCACTGGCTCCTATATGTATATTGTATTGTAAATAATGTAAAAACAATGTATGAATATAATATATGTTGGTTTTCCCTGTTTGGTTTTCCAGGTGAAAAATCTCTGTGTAATGTTTGTATTTTCCATTGTATCTTTTCCGTTCTTTTCTGAATATCGGTTTGCAGTAGATATTGTACAAGGTTAGAATTTACACAATTCAGGTAGCACTAGTCAAGTATCTACACCGCGCAGAGGTAGTGGTTCAACATTCAATATGGAAGGACATGATCCCACCATCAGATTACAAGAATTTTGAGGAGAAGAAACAGAATACCCCAAGAAGGATTTGTTAATTTATGCAAAGATTTGGGAAGCCAAAAACATCACTAATGAAGATACCAAACTCGTGCAACTAGCAATTATGCTAAGAGACCGCACATTAGACTGGTACATGAGTCTAGACACAAACAATGCCCCTAGGACAACAAGGACACTGGAAAACATTAAGAAGCTACTGATAAATGCATTCTAGAAGCCAATCTCAGAGGATCAGCACATGAACGAGATGATCGAAATAAGACAGAAACTAGGAGATTTTGTATGGGAGATTGATTAGAGATTCAAGCGACTGAAGGGAAAGTTAAAATATCTCATGACTGATATGAAGCATCGGTACTTGTTTGTCAACTCACTACTCCCACACTTAAAATACCCTTTATGCAAACAAAAATTCTAGACGCAGGCAGAGGCTCTGCAGGTAGCCCTCTAACTAGAAGAAAACCAATACCAGCAGAGATACCCAACTATTGAAGAACTGAAAGAGGATTTGAAGAATATAACGTTTCAGCTGAACCAGAATAAGAACAAGGACAAATGATAAGTCATTTGGTGTAACATGTGCAAGACGGAAAGACACCACAAGAATGAATGTCCAACGTTCGCACAATATATGGCAATAGGAATGCCAAATCCATTACCACCGGAAGTACTATGGTGTGAAATCTGCAAGAATTTGGGTCACGACCCTTATTAGTGCATAATGATGTAGAAATACCAAACAGTCCCAAAGAGATCATATTGCACCTTTTGCAAGTCAGTGGGCCATGACGAAAAATATTGTAGAACTATGGACATCAAACACATATAGAGTACAAGCATAAATGATCACTGGGCAAGCAAATAAACATTTTAATCAAGTTCCAGCTCCATACAACACTGCACAACAACATTACAATACTGTGCAACCACCGTAAAATAACGCATATATGTAGTACAATACGACACAACCCAATACAATACTACACAATACAATCAGGCACCTCAATATAACACATCGCAAGGAAATCGAGCAGGCTATAGAAGAAGAGGACAAGCTAGAGGAGGTTTTAGATGGGGTAGAGGACCAATAGTATGCCACAATTGTTAACAACTGAGACACTATGCAAGGGAATGTCCGCTTCCACCAGTGACTTGTATGTATTTTCGCACATCAGATCATGACATAGAAGAATGTCCGACACTACTAGTAAATATACAGGAAAAGAGGAACCAGAACAACCAGAACGTTCAGTGGATCTTAGTCAAAGCAAGGGATGAAGGATGAAACATCAATATCGTTACTCATGGAAGAGATAAAATAGGAAATGACGAAGTTTGACAAGAACCAATACAAAACCAATGGGTAAAGAAGAAAATTGAACCAAGAAAACAATTATACACACAAAAGGAGAAGGAGATATTCAAGGAAGCCCAACAAGAATTTCAAAAGGGGGACATGGCATTGACTTCAACTGCGCAATAGAACAAGGAAGAACTAGAATATGAGATGTCACCATCATTGGATCATACCAATGGGATGCAACCCATGGGACAAGCAAGTACCATCAAAGGATTTTTGCAATCATGTGTAAAGGTGTTAAGTGATCCATCATCTGTGAAAATATTGCAAAACATACTGGAAAATTGTAGCAGCATGATGGAAGAAAAGCTAGAACCAAAAACAATTAATTACCTACACACAAGAAGAAGAACAAGTAGGGAGTTTAGACTGAATGATAATAGTGGGGATTTCAATATGGGAGGCATCATACTGGATCTAGGATCTGAAGTTAATGTATTACCAAAGAAAACATGGCAATGCATGGGAGAGCCAACATTAGGATACTCACATGTTCAATTGAAACTAGCAAATCAACATAGAGTCCTACCAATAGGTAGACTGAAAGGAGTGACAATCGACCTAGATGGAGTGCGCACTGAAGAAGATTTTGAAGTTATTGAAATAGTGGACGAAACAACACCTTACCCGACATTGCTTGGTTTGGATTGGGCATTTGACAACCATGCCATAATCAACTTGAAAACTAGGAAAATGACATTTGAGTCAAGAGAATACAGGGTCATCATGCCATTATATCCATATGAAGGGGAGAGGTTTGTAGAACCTACTTTCCTAGACCTAGAGGAAATCGACCAACTGTACAAAACAACTGGGCATGATGAGGATTACGTAAACACAACTACAGATGGGATAATCAGTCAGATGAGCATTACTTTATGTGCAACATACTCAAACATCTATTTAGAGAAATAAGACAAAAGGCTACACGAAGTATCCACGAGAATATGTACAAGAATAGACCGCACAATAAAATGGGTAGGGACATAAATCAGAGAACCACCCAGTTTCCACGACATAAACAATTTGGAAACATTCTTGACACAATATGAAGATGCAGTGTTAGAGAACCAGAGACTGTTAGCACTTGATCTTGCACTCAAGGCCACACCTACAAGATGGTGGGGTGCACACAAGGAGACCATCATAGATTCATACCAATGTAAGAGGCTACTATGCACAAGTTTTGGCGCAGAACAGAAAAAAAAAAAACAACAAAAGTATGATGGACACGGGGCACCAACGAAACACTTGGAGGTGTGTAGAACACTATGGAAAATGACACCCTCAAAGGAATGGCCTCATCACTTCATACACACTCTAGAGGGCATACCAACGAACTGGTATACAGACCAGGAGTTGCACAAAGGAACTGTGACATGGATGGCATTGCAATAGAACTTTACCATCACATTTTCATTCAAACATGAAAACCCCAACATAGATGCAGCTCTAAAACAGATAAGAGGAGTAATATTTATCAAAGAACCAGATATAGAATTTATCACAGAAGAGCAACAATAGAATAAAAAGATAGTTAAGGAACTGTTGGCATGCTATCATGTGAAAGAGGAAGCATCGGATGAAGATGATCCACGTGATATTCAGATCGAAGAAGCAGAAGGCGAAAGAGATGTTGAAGGCCCACCCATAGAATCATAAGTCATTTCCACACCAATCAAATTAAAGAAAGTTAACATTGGGACAATCGACCATCCCAAAATGGCAAGCATTGGAGACTACTGGGATGAGCAAATAGTAGAAAGCATCACCGAGTTGTTGCATGAATACAATGACTTGTTTCCCACAACCTTTACAGAGATGAAGGGTATAGCAGGAAAATTAAGAGAGATGAAGATACCACCCAGACCAGAAGCAAGATCGATCAGACAACGACCATATAGACTGAACCCCATATACAAATAGAAAGTTAAAGTTGAGATTGACAGGATGCTCGAATCCGACATCATAGAATCGGTCAAAGAATCATAATGGATAAGATCGATGGTAGTACAAGAAAAGAAACAAGGAGGGATCAGGATATGAGTCTACTTAAGGAAGTTGAACGATGCATGCCTCCATGACCCATTCCCTACACCTTTCACGGATGAGGTGTTAGAGAATATGGGAGGACATGAAGCTTACTCATTCACTGATGGATTCTCAGGCTGCCATCAGATTAAGATAGCACAGGAGGACAGATACGAGACCATGTTCATGACATAATGGGGATCTTACCAATACACAGTCATGTCATTTGGACTGAAGAATGCACTAGCAATATTTTCCAGAGTAGTCATTGTTGTGTTTAAGGAATTCATCCACCAGTTTCTTGAAGTATACCTAGATGATTGGACAATCTATAATTTATTGAAAAATCATGTAGAAGTATTACGCCTGATGCTAGAAAGATGTAGATAGTGCCAAATATCAATAAACATAAAGAAATGTATATTTGGAACACTGTTTGGGATACTATTAGGTCATATAGTATGCAAACAAGGTTTACTAGTAGATCCTGCAAAGATTGCAGTCATTGTTAACTTACCACCACCAAAAATAGTCTGTTAACTAAGAGAGACATTGGGACACATAGGTTATTACAGGAAATTTATCAAAGGATATGCGCAGATCACTGCACCGATGGAAAAGATGCTAATAAAGGATACAAAGTTTCAGTGGAATGACGAGTGTCAACACGGTCGGGATACCTTGAAAGAAAATATGGTCACCGCGCTGATATTAGTATTTCTAGACTGCGAGAAGACATTCCATGTGCATGTAGATGCATCAGCTATAGAACTTGGAGCTATCTTGACATATCTAGGAGTGGGAAACTTGGATCACCCGATAGCATTCACAAGCAGAAAGTTATCAAACTCTGAACAAAACTATAACACGACCGAAAGAGAAGGCCTAGCTATGGTCTATGCACTTCAAAATTTATGGAATTACTTATTGGGGAAACACTTTAAGATGTTCACAGATCACTCAGACCATAAATACCTAGTCAACAAGACAGTGTTGGGGGGGAAAATATGTCAATGGTTACTACTATTTCAATAATTTGACTTTGAAGTAATAGTCAAGCCAAGAAAATTGAACGATGGACCTGATCACCTATCAAGGGTCACAAATGGAGAAGAACCTATGAATTTAGAAGACAACTTTCCAGATGCATATTTATTCTCAGTATAGATTGTTGATGAATACTTCACAAATATCATTTAGTACTTAAGTACAGGTATTGCACCGTAAGAATATAGCACTGCACAGAAGAAAAACCTAGTAGTCTGCACTGCCAACTATCAACTGATTGCAGGACATTTATATAAAATGGGCACAGATAACATCTTGTGAAGATATGTGTTAGAGCACGAAAGACCCATATTTTTAGCAGAAGCCCACAAGGGAATAGCAGGAGGGAATTATGTAGGCAAATCTATCGTGCAGAACTTTGGTGGCCAATGATTCACAGAGATTCAAAGGAATACTGTCAAACATGCGATGTTTGTCAAAGGGTAGGCAAACCCAACAGAAGGGACAAGATGCCATTATGACCACAAGTAAAATTACAGGCATTTGACAAGTGGGCAATAGATTTTTGGGACCAATCAACCCACCAACAAAAAGAGTAGGAGCAAGGTACATTATCACCGTGACAAAATACTTAACAAGATGGACAGAAGCCGCACCAGTGAAGGATTGCAATGCAAAAACAACAACACATTTTCTATTTGAACAAGTAATCACTAGATTTGGGTGCCCAAGAATTTTGATGAGTGACCAAGGCACGCACTTCATAAACAATAGCATCAGTGCTATGACTGAAGAATTTGAAGTCCACCATCAGAAGAGCACACCATATCATCCACAAGCAAATGGCACAATGGAAGCATTCAACAAAATCTTGGAGAACGCACTGAAAAAGATTTGCAACGTCAACAGGGACGACTTGGACGTCAAAGTACCAGTAGTATTATGGGCATACAGGACTACATGAAAAACTTTGACAGGGCACATGCCATTTAAATTGGTTTATGGCCAAGAATCAGTGGTGCCATTAGAATTTTTAATACCAAGCTTGCACATAGAAACAATCACACAAATGACAGGACGAGGTGCAGTATAGAAGAGACTGAATCAGTTACTGACCATGGAGGAAGACCAAATCTTGGTAGGATTCCACCAACAATTTCAAAAAGTAAGAGACAAAGCTTGGCATGATAGACACATCAAGAAGAAAACATTCAAGGAAGGAGATCTAGTACTGATGAATGACAACAAATCATTACAACACCCAAGAAAGCTCAGAATGCATTGTTTAGGACCATATGAAGTAAAATCTATCATAGATGGAGGAATTGTATAGTTACGAGATTTATCAGGCTTAGAAGTTAGAGGGATGATCAATGGGATCTGACTAAAGTAGTACAAGGATAGTCAACCATCCACCACGTAGAAAAAAAATAATAGTATATCGAAAAAGAACCAAAGAAGGCGCAGTGCATTGGAAGTAGAAAGGCTACACAAATTAAGAAACACAAATCGGGTGAGGAGAAGGACAACGGCCACACAAAAAAAGGGAAACAAGAAAGAAAAGGAAAGTTGGTAAAAGCAGTACGACAAGACAATGTTAGGTGAAATTTAAAGATGACAAGGAATGATGGGACATCACATTAATCGTGCCAACTGGAGATGGAAAAGAAGGAGTAATGGCAAGTACAAAATTGGTGGCGATGCATTGAACCGACAATCAAGGTGCATTAAACCCATAATCAAGGAAGCATCCTCGACAAGCTTCATGGGAAAGCCATACAACACACGAACGCGGGAGCGAATAGTATATTCATGAAGAGAGAACAAACAGAGAGCGACAGAGTCTAAAGAACACATAGAGAGTTCACAGAGACTGTTCGAGTCCAGTAGGCACTTGACATTCACCGCCATGGCACTGCCCAAGCAAGCAGAAGTGATCCAGACCACTAGGAAAACCATAGTTCAGACTAGGTCACGAGGATAGGAAGAAGAAGGTGAACAACAACCACTGAAGATCATCAATGTCGACGAAATCCCATCTCTAAACACAACACCGGTAAACCCTACACCTATCCTGGAAGAAATCTAGTAGCCAACACTGGAGGGTACGAATCAAGATATACCAGCAGAAGTACAGGAGCCACGGAACCAGGGAACAGAAACACTGAAGGAGATGCAACCAGAGCATAGAGAGGCATCTCTAAAATTCAATGGCACAATGCCAAATCTGACAACAATAGTGGAGCCAGATGAGTCTCAAAGGACCATCTCAGACCACCTAGTAGGGGAGACAATTGAAGATGTCTCGGCTTGGATGAAATGGTATACAGAGGAGCAACCAAAAGCTACTGAAACTTTGAGCCAGCTACCACAACAACAGAAAGACAAGATACAAATACCAAGGTTACCTCATAAGAAACCTGTAGTAGAAATATTTCTACCATGTATAGCAGTTGGGGTACATATAGGACAAGAGCTACTAGGTCATATCGGGAAGCTCAAATACTCAGACCATGATATAGCATATGAATACAAGTTCCTGGAACTTGCGAAGAGGGTCTTTATATAGACTATGGGCATAAATCAAGTTGGATAACCGATCAACCAACCATACCAGTGGGAAACTGGGTTAGATAAAATGGGAATTTTAGGTCTTTTGGAGCTACCACATTTTGGCAGAGGCCATTATGCAACAACATGCATCAAACAATTGTTATCAGTCACACATGGAGGGGACATATGGTTGGACAAGCCCGTCCCCATAACCGTTGAGCTTATTGTGAAAATAACAAGGTTACCAATTCGGGGTATGGATCCCATGTTGTTTCTGAATGACAAAACCAAGGAGAAAGCACTAGCAGAAGAAATGAAGAAGAAGTATGGAACCGATAGGGGGACAAGAGGGATAATTATCAAGACAATCAATGACACATCCACACAATTGGGCGTGCAAATCTTATCCTGCAAGATGCTAAGAAAATGCTGCAGGGAGGAAGTCCCAGCTGGAGTTGTTGCAGTTGCAACCCAGTGCGTAGAAGGCACCTCAATGAGCTGGGTGTCGTACCTATCAAAATTGTTTCTAGATTACTACAAGGATGCATAGGACCTAGGTACATAGTTCCACTACTCATGGTTGATCACATTAATAGCCTTCATGGGATGGAAAGAGCCAAGGTATGTAGATTTTTGTACCAGACCAAAGCTGAATTAGGGAGCGAGGTATTTGTTTCTCATAGCCAGGCCAGACTTGAGGAGAAACAAAGGTGAAAAGGTCCATTCTTGAAGGGTACCTATGTGACCTACAGGAAGCCATATCCAAGATGTGGAGAATCACACCAGAATTTTTCATGCGATATGAAGACATCGTCAATTTCCAGGCCACACGACACACAATTTGGATACAGGAAAGGAAGGATTTGGATAAATAGTGGCTACATATGTGCTACTACATCACAGAGGGTGATATTGAAATGGTCATTAGCGAATGGGCCGATGAATGGAAGATCCCATCCATTACCCAAGAAGTGCTGGAAACAACAAAAAAAGAAGAGGCAGAGTAGGGAGAAACAAATCCTTTGGAAATCCAAGTGCCCAAGAGACCAAGAACGGGCCAAGGAAAGACAACACAGACAGACGAAGGGCCAAAGAAGATAGGGACCCAGAAGGGGAAGAAGGAGAGTACACAACTGACCAAGGGATAATAGAAACAGGCTGAGGGAGCGCAGGAAACTGCCCCAAATCTTGACACACAGGAACCAGGGGGAAATTAGAGACCAACCACACAGATAGGAGGCGCGCGCAAGAAATCAAAGGAACAATGAACACCGCCAGAGTATACGATCAAGAATGACGATGAGGAAATGATAGCCAGAATGGTCTAGGATTGTCTAGCCCAGGACCTCGACCATGCTGCACACCACATGGATAGTATCCAAGAGGAGTTGGAAGACATGCAGTAAGTCATCAAGAAGATCAGGGAAGGGCCGACAAAAAGCAGTGGGGGAATCAAACCATCAACACCGTAGATAGAATGAAGTGTGTAAGAGGAAGAATAAGAGTCAGTCTAGGCAATACTGCAGCCACATGTAACATTCCACATCAACCCTAGTATGATGTGCATGGATGAAATTGTGGGGAAGACACCCTTGAAGGAATTAAGCCAAATCCATCTTGTGTTGACAAGGATACCATCAGGGGTGCTACATAGGTTGTAAGTGAGTGTAAACCACGAGGTACAGTCTTGTGCACACAGAGACTTAACTGAATTGAATCAGGCAACAAAGAAGAGGGATGCGTTAGAAATAGTATATGAGAAGGATAAATCTAAGACCCGAGAGGAAAGGGAGCACATAAAAGGATTGGAGAATAAAGTGGTAGGAACTTATGAGAAGATTCCACAGGACGCCCAGAGTGAGGCAATCACATCAGTAGAAAATATTGATTGGATTTCACAGTCAATTGATCAGTACCAAAAGGAGATCGAGGATCTCCGAGAACATCTCATACCAACCACTCCACCAGTAGTCAAGGAGCAAGGGAAGAAAGAAGCAACAACGCAACTGTAGGAGATAGAGAAGCAGGTCAGCACAACAAATGACTTGTTTGATAAAGTAGCACAACTTTGGGCTAGGTTGGAGGAGGATCAATAGGTCCACAAATGGGACATGGAAGAAGAAAGGATCAGTGCAACGATCCAAGAACTCAAGTAGAGGCACAATGCAATACCAATCATAGAATGCATCAAAGGGCCATGGGACATGAAGAGATTGCAGGCAGAGCTACTCACTACACAAACCCAGAAACAAGAGCGTCAGGCTCAAATGGAACCACTGCAGGAGTGGGTAGCGGAAGTCCTAGCATAGGTAGAGGAAGCTAAGACATAGATAGCACAGACCCAGGAAGAATGTGCAGGATTGATCAATGATGAAGTTGTAGTCCAGGTAGTGGACACAATCAAGGAGAAGTCTGCACAGACGTAGACATAAGCAGCAGAGCTCAAGGAAAATTTGCAGACGATCACCAAGGATATCAAAGAAGCTCAAAAGGATTAGGTGGCTCAGGATGAACCACATGTCGGTTTTGGGGGCTTGTTGGCAGCGTTCTAAAGTGTAGAGAAGGATGATCGTGGGGAAAGAAAGCATGAAGAGAGTGAAGAAACAACTGGAAGGAAACATAGCATGCGTGCATGCAAGAAAGCGTGCACAAGGAAAGCGATAGATGGAAGGAAGAACAACATGCGCACAAGAGGAATACCTAAATTTAGTAGGGTTAGGGTTTTGGTAATGTATTGTAATGGCTGAAGAGCCAAAGATGTATAAATACCAATACTGAGGTACTATAGAGGGTTCAGGGATTTTGTAGTTGTTCTGATTTAGTTAGTATTCAGGTTTTGTATTGTTTGGCATATAGTAGCTACGCATGAGTGGATGTGATAGGTAATATTTTGTTGTATGAGCTATTTTGTAAGCTGTTGATCTAGAGGAGATGAGAGAAGGTATATATTGAGGATTATATCGTAGGCTAAGGAGCCTCGTGCGGTCTAGTTCTCCTCATATAAATTTTATCCAACTGAGGAGAGTTGTAAGTGCACAACATTGTAGATGCAGAACTATCATAATAAAATAGCCAAGAGACAAATATTTGTGGAGGTAGCCCAGGAGGGGGTGAACCACGATAATATTTGTGTAATGTGATGAATTCATGCATATATTTATCCTCTTTTTAGTATTTATTTGTTTTGCTTAATGAATGAATGAGTTATTATATTGCCTAGGAAATATGGTTGCGCTAGTAAGGGAATAAGCTTCTAAAATTACTGCATACTCATGAATAATAGTATGTTTAATTTACCAGTTCTAATAATGGTTCAATGGTCAAGTTCTCATTTCTCATACTCAATCCTAGAATGTAAACACATGATTCTTGTAGCCACCCATTAAATCTATCTTGGGTGAGGCTGTGCAATGCATTTTGTGTGCTGCGTTGCCTTCTGGTTCACCATGAGGGTTGATAGTTTTAGAGGCTTTGTTGGAACCCGAAAGACATGAACCCTGGGTCAATACAAACTCATAAAGTATAAAGGAAAAGCGATAACCAACACAGGTTAAATAGCCTACCTCCCCCTTGAGTGCTCTGGGTGTTTGAATGATAGTCCTTCTTTTGGAGAAAAAATTCCATATTATGGAAAGGGGCTGGTTGGAACCCTTTCTTTCATTGATTCATCATGTCCTGTTTCTTGTCCTTGCATACCTTGGGAATTTTATACCTCTTTTTTTACTAATCATAGCACATCCGAGCCTTTATAAACACTTCATTTAAAGTCTTGGGATTGTCAAATTCAATTTTATCTTTGTATGACTGTGGTAGATAGCTTAAGAATCGTTGTATCTTTACTTTGTCTTCCTTGATGTATGGTACAAATATCAATAGTTTTAGAAATTTATTTATCAAATCCTCCATGGTCATTTGTTTGAGTCTTAACTCATAGAATTCCTTAGTCTTTCTTTTGTAATATCTTTCTGAAAAATATTGCTTCTTGAAATATTTCTTAAAATCTGACCATTCCATTTGTTTCTCCTTCAATCCCTTAGTCAATTTCAGGTCTTTCCACCAGATACTTGCTTTTCCCTTCAAGCTGTAAATGGCCATTCTGAATTTCATATTACTAGAGTAGTTGTAAATTTGGAAGTATTTCTTTATATCTAGTAGCCATGCTTCAGCCTCTTCACCTATCCTTGATTCTTCGTCAAAGGTGGATGGTTTTATTTTCTTGAATTCACCTTCCAGTTGATCTACTTGTTTTCTTTTTCTCCCTGTAGTTGTTTTGTTTCTTGTCATGTGTGTGTCTTCGGAAGAACTGTTCTCATTTTCTGTTTCATGAACAGAGTTTTTAGAGGACCTTTTGATGAATTCTTCCTCTTTGTCATTTTTCTTTGGACTCCTCTTGGTTACTATACTACGTAGCAACATTTCATTTATTTCTAAACGAGTCTTCATGTGTCTTTTTCAACTTTTCGTTAGCTTCTTTAAACACTTGCAATTCCACGATGAGGTTCTTCATTGTTTCCAAAACCTGGGTGGTTGAACTTCCTTCATTGTTATGCTCTGGTTCTTTAGGGATTCCTTGATTTGGATTCTCTTCAAGTCTGATTTCTTCTTCATTATGTTTTGACATTATCACAATAGACCAACAATTTTTCTATTAGTAACAATAAACATATTTGTTAGTTTTTATT
The DNA here is from genome assembly GCA_000966675.3 of Picea glauca. Classification (NCBI taxonomy): domain Eukaryota; kingdom Viridiplantae; phylum Streptophyta; class Pinopsida; order Pinales; family Pinaceae; genus Picea; species Picea glauca. The sequence continues at coordinate 316,584 of JZKD02S2365891.1, read as the reverse complement.
CAAGAGAAATAAAAGAATTAAATTAATTTGGCCTGGCTCCGAGGTCCAAGTGTTGTAACCTTGAGCTCTGATACCATATGTAATGTACCCCAAATTTCCCAAATAAAAAAAAATTGTTATAGGGTATTAAAGTCCCTTGAATCTCCAACATTGTTTGCAACACAGAGATAATCCATTATATATATATTATTCCTTTAAAACTTGTGATTTTTATCTGATGCATTCCTTATGCAATTGATCTCTCTTTTCTAGGCTAATGTCTCTTAGATATTTGTTGGACCCTATCAAAAAGTTCCCATCACTACTACATATGGGTGGATTATTCCACGAAAATTTTCCATGCTTCCACTAGTTTCATATTTTTTTTAAACAGGGTGGGATTTTCGTTGCTATTGCCACGAAAGTTCGTCGCAATATCGACGAAAATCTTAATTTAACCTAGTCAAGATTTTCGTCGCTATAGCGACAAACTTTCGGGGCAATAGCGACGAAAATTTTGCCTATCTCATTGGTCGGTGTTAACGGCTAGTTGACTATTTTATCTATGTATACGTGACTTTAAGAGACTTTACGACACAATTGCTATAGTTGCGACACTGTTCTTGGCTTTTGTTTGAGCTGTTTATTTTTTCCGTCACCCACTGGTTGAACAAATCCAATTATCGATCTACATAGCTTGGATTTTGAACTTGCAAGGTTAGTATGTTATTTTTTATTGATATACTCATTTAACTTGTAATTTTTTTTTCAAATGTCCAAATTGCATTTAGCTTATTTTTTCCTTGATAATATATTTATATAATATGTGTAGTACCATATTTCATGTCTTTGGTTTTTGGATATAGTTAGTATATTCTATGGAAAAGGGTATGTGGATTCTATAATATTCTAGGTTTATGGAATCCACATACCCTTTTCTCTTCAATTGTAGCTATAATCTCTCTCTCTTTTCATTGATAAAGATATGGAATTGCTCTTGAAACTCAACCCTAATCGGTGAAATGATAGTAATTGATTGCTATATTCCTTGCTTTAGCAGGGATTAATAAGATACATAAACACTAACCGTAAACTTATGTTAGGTGTATATGTCGTTATTATATAAAGAAAACATTTGTACACATATGACCTTATTATAAAGATGCTATCTATGTCTTCGTGATGTTGATCCTCTACACATATGATCACCTTATTATAAAGATGTTGACCTTATTATAAATATCCAGGTCACTGTAAATAAACATATCATAATCGAAAGGAGTAGCCAAAATATAAAAAATTGACAACTTAATGTTTGGTATGGTGTAGGTAAGACAATTACTTGTTAGGACAAGGATTTGTCACAATGAACGAAAATGACAGGAATCTTACTCAGTTAAGAGCAACATTAGAGGCGAGGGGTGATGGAAAATGTTATTGCCCTTGCTATAATTACAGAGGCTTGCAAAATAGAATACTTTTAATAACAACAACCCAAAAACATTGTAGGGAGAAGGGGGTTATGAATATCATCCCTTGGTAAAAAGATTCAATATTTAATGTATTCTCTGTAATAATCAGTATCCATTAATTTTAGTAATATTTCTTATCGGGATTTTTATATTTTCTATACACACTAACTTTTCTATGTTGTTTTTAAATATATAGATGATGCCCCCAAAGTGTCAACCTCCAGAGAGTTATTTGTCAAGTACTAGCAGAAATACTACTTTACATGGAGATCAACTTTGAGATCAGAATATTGACGCTGTTGATCAAGTTATTAATGATGATATGGATGGAGATAACGTTAGTGTTTCAAATCAGGAAGATGAGATACATATATTGATCCAAGACACGTTTTCTCCAATGGATGAGGACAACCATGATGATAGTCATGATGTTGATCCTCTACTCGAGAAGTCACGTCAACCTCTTTATGAAGGCTCAACAATAAATATTTTATTTGCTATATTGTTGTTGGTGAACATGAAGGTTTTGAATGGTTTATCAACACATGTCTCACATAGATACTAAGGTATTTAATTTGTTAATTATTTATGCTTCCATGTTCACAAATACTTAAAAGGTTCAATTTATTCCTATATTGCTATTGTTTTCTAATTTGTAAATTAGTATATTGGATGATATATTGATGATCAATATTGTTTAAATTGACTTATTGTTTAGAATTTTGTAGATTTTTAGGTGATGTTCTATTACCGACGTCAAATATTTGCCATGCACATATCGAGAAATATCCGTGATTATGAAAGAAATTGGAATGGACTATCAGGCTATTGATGCATGTCCTAATGATCATATCATATATTATGGACAATATGCATTATAAAATGAATTCCCACAATGTCAAATAAGTAGATATCGAACCGATAAAGCATCAAAGAAGGTGTCGCGCAAAGTTCTTCGTTATATTCCGTTAATTCCACATTTTCAACGATTGTTTAGGTGCCAAAGTATAGCACAGTTTATGGATTTCCATGCAAAGAATAGAAGTTGAGATGATGTTCTTCGAATGCCTGCAGATGGTTATGCATTGAACTACATCGAAGAAAAGTGGCCAATTTTTAAAGAAGAACCTCATAGTGTTAGACTTTCGTTGGCAGTTGATGGTGTCAATCCATTTGGAAAGCTTTGTTCTATGTACTCAGTGTGGCCTATTTTTGTTATAAACAATAACCTTCCTCCTTGGATGTCAATCAAGAGAGAGAACACAATGTTGGAAATGATTGTTCTAGGTATTTAATTATCTTTTATTTTCTTTAAAGCATGACAAAATATTTCATTTCTTTGTTTCGTGCATGGTAATCATTTCTTTTATATATCACGACATCTAGATAAGTATAATTAA
>JZKD02S2365891.1:283855-294419 GCA_000966675.3 Picea glauca | reverse complement strand
CTACAACAACTAAATTTCATAAATTTCATTATTATTTTTTTCTGTTATTACTGCAATATTTCATTTTCTTAATGTTACAAGTGAATTTCCTAACTTTTATTGATTGATTTATTGTGTCAACATTTGTCCAGGGTGAATGCGTCCGAGTTTCACCTGATACATCTCTCCAGGGTGACCATGGCAAGGCACCCGCAGTGCCTCAGTAGGTAAATGTTAAATACAGTAACAACTTATGACTACAACAACTAAATTTCTGAAATTTCATTATTTTTTTTTCTGATATTACTCCAATATTTCATTTTTTAAATGTTACAGGTGAATTTCATAACTTTTGTTGATTGATTTATTGTGTCAACATATGTCCACGGTGAATGTGTCCAAGTTTCACCCGATACATCTCTCCAGGTTGGTGACTATGGCAAGGTACCCACAGTGGCTCACCAGGTAAATGTTAAATACAGTAACAACTTATGACTACAACAACTAAATTTCTGAAATTTCATTATTTGTTTTCTGATATTACTCCAATATTTCATTTTTTAAATGTTACAGGTGAATTTCATAACTTTTGTTGATTGATTTATTGTGTCAACTTCTGTCCAGGGTGAACGTGGCAAAAAATCACCTGCTACATCTATCCAGGGTGACTATGGAAAGGCACTCATTGTGCCTCAGTAGGTAAATGTTAAATACAGTAACAACTTATGACTACAACAACTAAATTTCTGAAATTTCATTATTTTTTTTGTGATATTACTCCAATATTTCATTTTTTTAATGTTAGAGGTGAATTTCATAACTTTTGTTGATTGATTTATTGTGTAAACATCGGTCCAAGCTCCCACAGAGGATATTGATGAGTACGAAATATTTTATTTGACAAACCCAATGACAACTGTAACGAAGGCCTTAAAGAAGGCTAATATGGAATATCTATGTTTGATTAGCAAAAGACCCCTGACACAGGAGGACAGGGAAAGAATTGTAGAGCTACAAACTACAATAACTAATTATGGGGTAAGTGACATCTTTACATATTTTTATTAGCTATGAATATTTCATATCCATTTTTTAGTTTTATATTTTGTATATGATCTGATAAAGAAACGTTTTCTGTTTGTAGGAGTTTTTAAACCCCGTGGGTGGGGAACCTATCGATCCTGCAACTGCTATAGGTAGCAGTGAGGGTCCATTGAAAAAAAAAGGTCAACATGGCAAAGTGCAAGTGAGGCTTTTTGAGCCTCCTGAGGTTCCACTCGAATCCATTGATGAGCGAGGTGATTTTGACCAGCATGACATGCCAGAGCATGATGAGCTAGAGCCTGGGACTCCACATCATGACTTCGGAGAGGAACATAGTGTAGGTGCACATGATACTATTCTGCATGGAGAAAAATGAATTAAAAGCACCGGTTCACTAGATGTCACCTTTCTGGTGGATGACGCATGTGTTCCGATAAAGATTTAGAAGATTGCAGGTAATTGTCCCATTAATTGATTCATTATTTTAATGAAATTGAAATGGACATTTGTTGATATTATTAATGATTAATGGATAACACATTACTATAGGAAACAATGTTTTCTATAGAAACTTACATGAAAAATCATTGGAGTTGTTTGGCCCCACCATTCACACATGGTGGAATGGCCAAGATAGAAAAAAGAAAGATGATTTAATAGATCACATGGTGAACTTGTTCGGAAACACTTTCAACAATAAAGTGGTTTCAAGGTTAGCCAGAGAGAATTTAAAATACACCAGGGCCCAGTATAGGGATAAACTGCAAATAGACCTAAAGCACAAGCGCCCTCCCATGGTTTCCGAGAAAGAGTGGAAGGCGCTAATAGAGGATGCAAAGGAGAACTTGTTTAAAAAACAAGGACGACAACCACGATCTAGTCAAGCAAGGTACAACACATGTCATATTATCAGTGAAATATGAGCATTTATGTTTTTCTTTCCTGTTTTAAGTAACAATTCCGATATCTATTTTTTTTCAAAAATTCCATATGTAGGCTACCAGACACATCCAAAGCAACAAAGGTCAGAGTGGAAAAACATGGCTAGCATAAACTAGGCCAGGGTGGCTATGGAAAACTCAAAGTGCAAATAGTAAGATTTAAATGATTAACTGTGGTTAATATTTATTTAATAGTAGCGAACAAATATATGTTTTTGTTATTGGTATTTTTAATGGTTTTATGCATTGCAATTAAATATGTTTGACAATGCTGCAACCGAGGAGGACCTGAAGCTTGGTTACAAGCATGGTTTTAAAAGCGTCATTGAATATAGAAAAAGCTTGGGCCAGACTCCTATCTCTCCAGCCACACAGGTAAATCAAATGAATAAGGAAACCGCAGTAGCATGCTTGTAAAGACTTTTCATATTTAATTATATCACCCTTAACTAAGTATTTATGTTTGTTTTCAAGTAACAATGCTACCGTAGTAGTGAATCAAGCAGTATTTAGCAAACACCGCGTCATACAAGGGTCCACATGTCCAGTGATAGTGTAGAGCATAGTACCCATTCCAGTATGTATGCTTCAGAATTATAAATATTTACTGTGGTTGTAGATATTTATTTCCTGACGCATACTTATATATTATCTTCTCAAAATTGAAGAGCATGTAGCTCAAGAGGGTGAAATGCGAGAGAAACCAAGTGGACAGGAAATTAATGCACCAACTGTCCCAGCTACAGAGATAGGTAAAGAGCAATACTGTAATGTTAATCAAAACAATGAATTAGTTATTTCAATTATATTTCAACATATTGATATGATCATTTTTGTTGTTCTAGTTCACATCGTTGAACAGATGCCAGCTAACCCTTCTCAGCGATGTACCAGAAGTATGGTACCTAAGTGCACACAAACAATAGAAGGACAGGGCACACAAAATACAATGTCCTTGGATGATGATGATATTCCAATTGTCAATTTTATGAATGTAAAAAAACGTAAATCAAAGAAAAATTAGATGTATAATTTCATGACCTTTTTTTGGATCTTTAACGATGTTTATATGTTCATGACCTTGACTATCCTAGTTATGAATTAATGTATATATGTTTTCTATATAGAGAAAATCATTTGTTGGGTATGGTAAATTGAGAGGGATGTGAGGGGGGGGAGGGTCCATATGAGCTTCCACCTTCACATGGTTGGCCTTGTTTAGTAGAGAATAACCTATTCTCGAAACAAAGAGAAGCTCATTAAGGGATGCGACAACTTAATTTTTTTCTAGAGTATTTTAGATATCTAAATGCATGCTTATTTGCTTATTATAAATTATTTACTCATATAAAAAAAATTTCTTTTATGATTCATGCAGATCTTTCAGATGTAGGCTCGAACCAAATGAAACCCATGGGATTCCTTCCTAACCCCTTTTCCCTTTTTTAACACATTTTTTGACACTAGCCCTTTTTCTTCATCCCTCAATTGCATATGACCATGGGCTGTAACCCGGTGCTATTGGATAGGTGCTTATCCGAAGCCTTGAGAGCTTCAGGGCTCTGGAACTTCGGCTTCAGAAACTCTTGCTACTTTATGCCTTATTTCTCCCGAACACTGAATTGGCAAACTTTGTGAAGTGGTTTGGATCAACGGTCCACGATTTCCTCAACAAATGACGATTGAGATTTATTAAGGAACTCTGGGCTTCAAAAGTTCTGGGTTGTTCATACTCTCCAACCTTCTGGAGTGCTTAGTCTTCGGACTGTGGTAGCGGTTTCCATGTACCTTCTCTCGATCAATGGTAGAGATTAACTCTGGCCTCTAGGAGTTCTCAACTCAACGCAACCGCAACACAATTCCTCTAGAGTACCAAGTCTCCAGACCTTTGGATCAGGCGCCATGCATCCAGTGGGGTCCACGCTCTCCGTTCTTGAACTAATAAATAATGTAAATGTCACACCAAAATTAGTGCTTTTAAAATAGTGGGGACATGGGTTGGTGGTTTTGGAGTAACCCGTCGATCGTTCCACAATTGTCCCCACACTGACACGTACCCCTTCTAGGAAACCGTGGTTTGGATTGCGGGACCACCATGTAGAATTATCTGTCGTGCAACTTCGATCTCTGCAATGCCTCTCAACCATCGATATTAATAGATTGTGATTAAATTTAATGCAGCCCCAGTCTATCTAAATTCTTCACCAAGTTTAACTACCTTGTGCCACCACCTGGAGCTTTTTGTGTCAAAGATGAACCGTTAGATGAATTCAAGTTGCTCAAGTTTTATTCGGAGAATCTCACTTCAGGAGAATTGAGAATTGGGAATGGATAACCTAAATTCCCAAAGGCCGAAATGAATCTAGACCATTGATATAGAACTGATCATAGTCATTAGATCTAGGAGGAGGATATGTCCCACGGCATGAGATCTAAGTCAGCAGACCACGTCAACAAGGACATGTGGCACAATCAGATGATGAAAAGTGTCAATATGAAATTGGCATTTCAGGTATGTGTAAGTCATGAATCTAGGTGACATGTGGCAACCACTCAACTAATGCCAAGTCAGTATTGACATCATCAAGTTACATCACTTCGGGAGTATGTACTTCAGGAAAAACCAGTTTCTAACATCAGAAATCACCCGAAGTGTTGAAGGCCAAAGTTAATGTTAACCATTGATCTAATTTGAATCTCAAGCTAAGTTTTGTCCTTGGCTTATTCTATTGTTTGATTTCCATTAAAATGCCAGCACAGTTTACTAGACCCTCATTTTTCTTCTTTTGCAGGTTGTGCAAATCGAGGTAATCAGATGAAGGAAACATCTTGCTTGAAAGATATTTGAGTTCCGATCTATTCGTGCATTACTTTGTTTACATACAGATTCTGTGTATACTTTTTAGCACTATGTTTACAATACAAGAGGTTGTTGAGTCTTTGATCTATGGTACTCCAACTGTAATATTTGAACAATGATCGATTGAATACAATCATTTCTTTTGCAGGATACTTTGAATTCATCACTATATTTTTGTGGTAATGAAGAATGTATTTATACTATTATTTGTTCTATCTATTCTCTATGGTAATTGTGTATGGATAGATTTAAATGGAAATTCAATATATATGTACCACCATCACATTTCAAATAAACAATATATTCAGTATACTTTAACTATACTAAGTCATCATATTCCTAACAAATAAAAATCATAAATGTAACATTGACAAGGAATGCAAGCCAAGATACATATCTAAAACCTGATGCTGGAATACAAATGGAACAACCACGTTCCACCCAACCATAGAACAAAACAACCAAGTTCACTTTCCATGTTCACCCCCTAGTTTGACCATGAGTCCATAAGGGAAAACTGAATGATCCTCCTTAGCTATAGTCACCATCCACAGATCCAAAATTCCTTTTCCTCACACTAATAGTGCTAATAACAACAAATAGTTTATTTTCCCTGACATACTAAACAATGTCATGCCTCCTCCATATGTTGCTTTTATATGCATGCTTGTGCCTAGGTCTTTCCTTCCCTCCTTGGAAAATTCGTAGCTTTACAAATCCCTGATTTTTAGGGGCTGCTAGTGGTCAAATTCCACATTTTCCACTTGTAAAAATCAGCCTTGAGGTAACTCAAACCTGTTCCCCACTCATGGAATCATGGTCAGTTACTTTTAACCTGGTTGTTCCATTTGTCTTCTAGCATTTAATTTATTAAAATTTTGTCTTTCACATGTGTCAAAATAAAATAGGTTAGTTGGGCAAGTCAAATCATCTAATAGTCATAAAATAATTAATTACAACAATAAAAATTCCAAATTGAGATTTTCCATACATGGTAAATAATTTCCAAATTCGAATTTTCCAAAAACGAAAATTTATTTCAAAGTTCACTTAGAATTTAATATTCTAAAATTTGAGGATATTACATAGTGTGTCATGTCAAACGATATTTTATATTTATAGATGAAACAACTGTTGTTTGTATCACTCTACGTGCAACACTGACATCTTTTTTTCAAGATTTTCCAAAATCTTTTAATACACTAGTTATATTGTCAAAGACATTTTGTTTCACCTTTGTATCTTTTGTCGACTTTTGAATACCCAATAATGATGTAGATTCTTTTAACTTTATTGACTTTATTAGACAGAGTAAAATTTGAGCTTGTACTGTTATTGATTCATCTTTGAAAAAATTATTATACATATTCTTAGTTCGACATCTTATATAATGCTTAGCTCATTTCTTCCTAAATTTGTCAGTATCAACATTTTATAATATTTCATCATCAATGTTGATAGATTCTCCTACATATTTCAATTTAAAGTTTATATTAAAAAACAAAACCAGAACATAAATTCACTAAACTATATATAAGTGTTCATCTTGTATTATCTAAATTTATGTACATACCTATAGGTGATTCAACTTCTGCTTCAATTTTGGTTTCAATGTCTTCATCGACATTATGAGACAAATCTATTTATGTTTTTTGAAAAACATCAAATCGGAATTACAATTAATTATATTAAATAATAATTTGAATTTGAATTCTATACTTTTAATATAAACAATATGTGCATGCATACCTGGTTGGACTTCTTGTTGAAAATATCTATTTACATTATCATCATTTTTTTCTTCAATATTTGCATGTTCTTGTTTATTTCTCCAATAATGCTCTTTCCTTTGTTCGTTATGGTGAGTTTCGTGTCGAGTGTGATCAAATTTTCTCTTGTGCAAACTTTTGTTTCCCATGAGTATAGTTATCTGTAAAAGTTTTAAAAAAAATCAACATTTCATAATAGTCTCAGAAAAACTTCATTCTCACAAAACTTATTAAAAACCAATATCAATAATTTTATGTTCAACAAATCCTTCCCTTTGAAAAAATGTTCAACAAAGGCTTCACCTTGAAAAAATGTTCAACATTTACCCTTCAATATATAAATTGTTATTTCAATAAAAACTTGAACTTCAAAAAAATAAACTTTTTTTTTGCATTCAAAACATCAACTACCTTGTTCTAAAAAACGAAAAAGATGATTTGAAACTTTGTTTAGAGGCTCTACAAAACCATGAAACAAGAGAGTGAATTGTGTTAAATGTGTTTGTATGAAAGCATATTTATAAGATTTGGCACGAAGTGAAATGAAACGGCGTGTCTCTTCAAGGTTTATGACCGACGAAATTCTCTCACCCCTTTTGGTCGAAAAAATATTGTTTCGGATGAAAAGCTAGGAAATCATTTATTTTTTACGGATTCCGTTAGAATTACATATTTCGGCCGACATATTCTTTCATTCAAAAACCAACGAATGGGACTGTTTGCAGGAACCTGAGAATTCCCTCTAGCTTACCTGAACTTTCAAGGTTGTGGACTCCTGCAAATACTCAGAATTTAGTTTCGAAATTGATACTAGCATTTGCAAAATTGAATCTACTTTCAATGGATATAATTTGTTTTCATTTTCATTATTTTTATCTAATTTATTTATTTATTTTTTTAAAATCATTGCATAATATTTTCAGGTGACATTATGATTTAGTGAAATGAAATATATGTATCTCTAAAAATGCACAATGGAAAATTTAGAAAAAATTATATTTAGAATCCTTAAATTGTTCTTTTCAAATGAGTATTTTTAGATTTTACTTTTAAGTAAAAATTAAGATAGATACAAGGTGAGGGAAAACATGTGTTTAAAATATGCAATGTTTTCAGCTTGGTCAACTTCAAAACATTCTAGAAGTTATAATATTCATCCACTAGATTCAAAATTACAGTCATGTTCGACAACACAAGTATTCCAACAGAGGACAAACACCTTCAGTAACCACTCACATAACCAAATCAAAGATCAACACATTGATGTTTTCATGTGGTAAAACCCCTACGGGGAAACATCCATGGCCCCAGCCAACGCGGCCACTTGGAGCAGTTTATTAATGCAAAGAAAAATATTACAGAGAGATTTTACAAGAGAGTTTCTCACAATCGATCATCGACAAATGACCTTCCATGCTCTTTAAATAGAGATCATGGACCAATCGAGTGTTAAGCCACAGATCAATGGCCATTAAGATCGAGGAGAGTATGAACTGTTAGATCACTCTATGTTGGGAACATATCGTGACCGTCGGATTTCCTAACCACAAATGCATACTAATGCATACTAAAGAAACACACTTTTACCTAACAACATATTAGACCAAGTAGATCTTAACTAACTTCTAAGTGTCTAAATATCCTAACATCCCCCCTTAAGAAAAACTTGGGATAGTATTGAAGGATTTACAATAGTGACACAATAGGATAAGGAAGGAGGCATTAGAGCCTATCCCCCCTTAATGACAACTTCATGACCTCCTAACATAGATAGAAGTTTGGAAAACTTTACTTCTATAATAGACTTTGTGAAAATGTCTACAACTTGATCTTCTGTAGGGAAAAAGAGCACTTCAATAACTTGATCATGAATTAGCTTTCTGATGAAGTGCATGTGTAGTGCAATGTGTTTGCTATGCTGATGTTGAACTGGGTCTTTGGTGAGCTTGATGGCACTCTGATTGTCACACCAAAGGCTGGTCGGATGCTGGTGATGGAATCCAAACTTTGAAAGGATCTGTCGAATCCACAGGGCTTCCTGACTTGCATTTACCGCTACTCGGTATTCTGCTTCTGCTGAAGAAAGTGCAATAGCCTATTGTTTCTTACAGGCCCAAGTGACAGGTCCTAAACCAAGGATGAAAACATAACCTACATTAGATTTCCTATCATCAGGGTCCTAGGCCCAATCTGAATTAGTGAAACCAACCAATAAAGGAGTCCCCCCTGAACTATAATGTATCCTGAACTAAACTATACCACAAACATAGTGAAGTATCCTTTTAGCTAATTTCCATTGGCTTTCATGGGGTGTTTGCATATATCAGACAATAAGACCAACATCAAAGGAAAGATTAGGACGGGTATGAGTCAAGTATAAAGAGGCTACCAACTAACTGACGGTACAGGGTGGCATCAACTTCAGGAGAAGTATAGGTGGAAGAAAGCTTGACTCCAGACTGGAAGGGAGAAGGGGTTGGTTTACAATAGTCCATGTGAAAGCGACGAAGAAGCTCACAAGCATACTTAGGCTGGGAAAGAAAAATTCCTTCATTGGTTTGCAAAACTTGGAGGCCAAGGAAATAGTGCAAAAAACCTAAGTCTGTCATTTCAAATTTCTTCTTAAGGCTGGTTTTCATATGGTTTAAAAGTTTTGAGTCACTACTAGTAATGATAAGGTCATCAACATAAAGGACAAGGATTATGAGATGGCTTCCTACTTTCTTGGTATAGACATTAGGATCAGAATGGCATCTAGAGAATTCAGTGGCAATAAGAGAGCTATCCATTTTGGCATACCAAGCTCAGGGAGATTTATTGAGACCATAAATAGATTTCTTAAGGTGACAAACAAGGCTAGAGTCATTCTGGACATAGCCAAATGGTTGTTACATGTAGATTTCTTCTTGATAATCTCTGTGCAAGAAGGTGGATTTAAAATCCATCTGATGGACCTCCCATTTATGTCAGCCAGCAAGGACAAGAACAAGGCAGATGGAATTCATTTTTTCTACAGGGGCAAAGGTTTCATTATAGCCAATTCCTTCAACTTGGGAAAATCCTTTGGCAACTAATTGAGCCTTGTGTCTTTCAACACTTCCATTTGATGCATACTTAGTTCTGTAGACCCATTTGCATCTAACAATTTTTTTTCCTTTTGGAAGAGGTACAAGATCCCAAGTATCATTTTCCATTAAAGAACGATACTCTTCATTCATTGCTGTATCCCAATCTGGATGACCTGAAGCTTTTGCAAATGTATCTGGATCATGAGTTTCTTAAACTTGAGCCAAAAGAGAAGAGGCTCGCTGGTATTGTGAACATGTCTGACGCTGATCTGAAGGATCACCGACAAGATCACTAGCTGCTTCTCGTGTTGAACGGACCCATCTAGGAAGCGGTGGAGTTGGTGTTGGTTCAGGTTCAAAGGACTCATCTAGAGGAGGGTGAGAAGGTGGAGGTGGATTTTCATCCTCACTGTCATCATATGAAGAAGAAACTAGATCATAAGAAGGCATAAATGCTGAAGATTGCTCGCAGGCCAAATAAGGCACAATCACCAAAGATGTCTCGCAGGCCAAGAAATTTTCATCAAATTTAACATCTCTTCTAAGAATAATTTCATTACAATGTGATTGAAAAAGTCTGTAACCTTTGACATCTTCAGAATAACCAACAAATATATACTTCTCGCTTTTAGGCCGCAACGTTTTCCTTTTCTCATCAGGAATGTGAGCCCATGCTATACTGCCAAATACACGGAAGTGACTTACATCTGGTTTAATTTTAGTCTAAGATTCTTCCAGTGTTATATTTTTAAGAGACTTTGTGGGAGTGTGATTTACTATGTAATTTACACAGTTGATGGCTTCCTCCCAATACTTTAGACTTAATCCCTTAGATTGGATCATACAATTAGCCATTTCTTTTAATGTGTGGTTCTTTCTCTTAGCAACACCATTTTGTTGTGG
>JZKD02S2365891.1:236742-273245 GCA_000966675.3 Picea glauca | reverse complement strand
AAGCCCAGAAGGAGTTCCCTAAAAATGGGAGCTTGTGCCAAATTGGCACCCCGGTATTGTGGACCCTTTGAGGTTCTAGACAGAGTGGGACCTGTAGCCTATCGGCTAGCACTTCTTCCCACAATAAAAGCACATAATGTATTCCATGTTTCTTACTGAAGAAATATGTACATGATGCTAATCATATAATTGACTGGTCTGTGATCCAGGTGGAACCAGAGGGAGAATTCCTGCCAAAACCCCAATGCTTATTGGATAGAAGGGAAACCCGACTCCAAAACAGAACCATTGCACAGGTCAAGGTGCAGTGGAAACATTTTGGCCTAGATGAGGCTACATGGGAAATGGAGGATGCCACGAGACAGGCATATCCAATTTTGTTTACTTCTGTACATGTAATTCACGTTAGTAGCTAAGAACATCGAGGACGATGTTCCTTTTAAGGGGGAGGGAATTCTAACACCCTCTTTCCCCCCAGATTGTAAATACAACTGGACTGGACAAGGACTATGGCAAACTCATACGTATGAATATGTGATGTAAATGGACCTGCAGGAGGAGGTCAATGAATATGAATAATATTTTGAATTTATTGTAGACTGCTGAGAGGGGATGTGCAGAAAAGAGACCACGATGGCCGTAGAAGGCACCTGAAAAGGTGGCATTAACATCCACCGAGAATTAAATACCGTATTTGGACTCCACTGGCCCGGAGAACCAAAAGCAGCTCGCTGGCCCTGAAATTCAATGCCTCGTAGGCTGGTAGGTAGATGGCTTGATGAGGGATGGGATGGTGAACCACCCATCCGTAGAGCCGTCAGGCCTGATCGACGCGAGGGTAGTCGTGCCACATGCAACCTCGCAAGAGGATAAGGCATATGATAAGAGACGATTGAAAGGGCAGATGCGAGGGGAACTCTGGCATTTTTTCTTTACGCAGAGTGAGTGATAGCAGGGAGGAAGGATTGCAACCTTCGCTCCTGGTCACTGGCAGACGAAGAGACGCAGTCTCAGAACATCCTGGTCTCAACTTGGGGGTGGCTAGTGGTAAATATTTCGGGAGTCGTTGAGCCTACGGTTGGGTGGAAACGAGCACCCCTCTCAATAGTCATACCCACTTCGGGTGTTAATTTCTGATAAGTATTTTCATGTATTGCATCTTGAAACTCATATGCTGATATACATATATACTCACAACACTGTGAGATTGTGAACAATTTTGGTGTAAGAATGTTTGTGAATGTTTTGATAATAACTAATGGACCAATGCTTGTAATAGCGGAAGCCATGCACGACTCACGTTGATAAAATGAATCTAATCATGCCCAGGTTGAGCTAAGTCAGGTATCCCGTCCATTCTCGGGAATTTGTTTCCCTTATCTTTATCCCGAAATGGCTCGAAATAGACCTCTTCACGGAGATTTCCCTTCTCAGAAAGGTTTACCAAGAACCTAGAGAAAGGGTGTGAATGTGCAAGTTTTAGCAACCCTATGCGAAGAGGAATGACCCTCTTGAAATCCAGAAGTAGCCGCGTAAGGATAAGTATTGGTCAATGGATGATATCCTATCAGGGAATCTGCAGTCATTCACGATCGTTAAATCGAAGGAATGATTGAGGGCATAAATTGCCTTAACCTTTTTCCCTTATCTTCGTGAATAGCAAGGAAATCGTATTCGTAGATCCCCATACTCCATGAGAACATCTAGACCGTTGGTTTTTCCATGCCCAAAGAACAAGTCACGGCATCGGGACAGATCTGGACCATCATATCTTAGCTAGGAAACCCGACAGTCGTTAGACCTATAGGGAGATAGACGAGGGTTAAGATCTCGTGAACTCGGGACTCGCGGGGTAGAAGTCCAAAAGTTGGACACTTCAAGTCGTGAGCGGCGAGGCCATGAGAGGATCATAGCCATCCATTTGAGGAGGACAGGTGGCAGAGATATGAGGAACTCGTGAACTCGGGACTATCGGGGTAGAAGTCCAAAAGTTGGATGCTTCAAGTCGGGAGCGGCGAGGCCACGAGAGGATCATAGCCGTCCATATGAGGAGGACAGGTGGCAGAGCTCTGAGGAACTCGTGAACTCAGGACTCGCAGGGTAGAAGTCCAAAAGTTGGATGCTTCAAGTCGTGAGCGGCGAGGCCACGAGAGGATCATAGCCGTCCATCTGAAGAGGACAGGTGGCACAGATCCGAGGATCTCGTGAACTCGGGACTCGTGGGGTAGAAGTCCAAAAGTTGGACACTTCAAGTCACGAGTGGCGAGGCCACGAGAGGATCATAGCCGTCCATCTAAGAAGGACAGGTGGCAGATATCTGAGGATCTCGTGAACTCGGGACTCGCGGGGTAGAAGTCCAAAAGTTGGATGCTTCAAGTCGCGAGCGGCGAGGCCATGAGAGGATCTGAACTGTCCATCCGAAGAGGACAGGTGGCGGAGATCTAGAGATCTCATGAGCTCGGGACTCGCGAGGTAAGAGCCCAAAGTTGGGATGCTCTAAGTCACGAAGTAGTGAAGTAGAGAGAGGCTGGGAGCCGTCCATCTGAGGAGGATAGGTGGCAGGGATCGAGAGATCTCGTGAACTCCGGGGTCGCAAGGTGAGAGTCCAAGTATTGGGTATTCAAAATTTCGAGGTTCCGAGTAGCGAAATCCCTCGGGGAAAAGTCAGCAAGTTGACCAACCATTGGGTCTCGGGAATCCGAGAACCTGGTGTTTAACCTTTGAACTCGCGAAGTCATGATTTTTGATTCCACGATAAATCAAGGAAGGGGGAAACGCGCGAGAGAAATGTGGGAGCAAATTTTCCCAATAGGGAAATAGAAGAACCTTGGAGTTCTTTGGGCGAGAAGAAGAAGACCCTATGAGCAGACGTACTCGTGGTTGGCGCTCCTACGACAGGTGGGATGTAAGACCACGGTTATGTACAGAGAATCGGGTAGGTAAATAGAAGACCGGTGATTTGGGGATTGGCATCTTGCTGCTACAAGTTCCGGGGAGTCTCATTATTGCGAAAACAACGAAAATTTTTGAGTTATGGTAGTGGGTGTGTTACAAATGTATGAATATGTGATGTAAATGGACCTGCAGGAGGAGGTCAATGAATATGAATAATATTTTGAATTTATTGCAGACTGCTGAGAGGGGATGTGTAGAAAAGAGACCACGATGGCGGTAGAAGGCACCTGAAAAGGTGGCGTTAACTTCCTCCAAGAATTAAATACCGTATTTCGACTCCACTGGCCTAAAGAACCAAAAGTGACTCGCTGGCCCTGAAATTCAATGCCTCGTAGGCTGGTAGGCGGATGGTTTGATGAGGGATGGGATGGTGAACCACCCATCCGTAGAGATGTCAGGCCTGATCGGTGCGAGGGTAATCGTGCCACACACAACCTCACGAGAGGATAAGGCATATGGAAAGAGACGATTGAAAGGGAAGACGCGAGGGCAACTCTGGTAGTTTTTCTTTACGCAGAGTGAGTGATAGCAGGGAGCAAGGATTTCAACCTTCGCTCCTGGTCACTGGCAGACGAAGAGACGCAGTTTCAGAACATCGTGGTCTCAGCTCGGGGGTGGCTAGTGGTAAATCCTTCGGCAGTCACTGAACCTACGGTTGGGTGGAAACGAGCACCCCTCTCAGTAGTCGTACCCACTTCGGGTGTTAATTTCTGATAAGTATTTTCATGTATTGCATCTTGAAACTCATATGCTGATATACATATATACTCACAGCACTGTGAGATTGTGAATGATTTTGGTGTAAGAATGTCTGTGAATGTTTTGATAATAACTAATGGACCAATGCTTGTAATAGTGGAAGCCATGCACGACTCATGTCAATAAAATGAATCTAATCATGCCCAGGTTGAGCTAAGTCAGGTAGCACGTCTATTCTCGGGAATTTGTTTCCCTTATCTGTATCCCAGAATGGCTCGAAATAGACCTCTTCACGGAGATTTCCCTTCTCAGAAATGTTTACCAAGAACTTGGAGAAAGGGCATGAATGTGCAAGTTTTAGCAACCCTATGTGAAGAGGAATGACCCTCTTAAAATCCCGAAGTATCCACGTAAGGATAAGTATTGATCAATGGATGATATCCTGTCGGGGAATCTGCGGTCATTCACGACCGTTAAATCGAAGGAATGAATGAGGGCATAAATTGTCTTAACCCTTTTTCCCTTATCTTCATGAATAGCGAGGAAATCTGATTCGTAGATCCCCAGACTCCATGAGAACATCTGGACCATTGGTTTTTCCACACCCAAAGAACAAGTAGGGAAGGGCACGACATCAGGATAGATCTGAACCATCAGATCTTAGCTAGGAAACCCGACAGTCTTTAGACCTATAGGGAGATAGACGAGGGTTAAGATCTCATGAACTCGGGACTCGCGGGGTAGAAGTCCAAAAGTTGGACACATCAAGTCGCGAGTGGCGAGGCCACGAGAGGATCATAGCCATCCATCTGAGAAGGACTGGTGGAAAAGATCCAAGGAACTCATGAACTTGGGACACACGAGTTAGAAGTCCAAAAGTTGGGCGCTTCAAGTCGCGAGTGGTGAGGGCACGAGAGGATCATAGCCGTCCATCTAAGGAGGACAGGTGGCAGAGATATGAGGAACTCGTGAACTCGGGACTCACAGGGTAGAAGTCCAAAAGTTGAACGCTTCAAGTCGCGAGCGGCGAGGCCATGAGAGGATCATAGCCGTCCATCTGAGGAGGATAGGTGGCAGAGATCCGAGGATCTCGTGAACTCGAGACTCGCGAGGTAGAAGTCCAAAATTTAGACACTTCGAGTCGCGAGCGGCGAGGCCACGAGAGGATCATAGTCGTCCATCTGAGGAGGATAGGTGGTAGAGATCCGAGGATCTTTTGAACTCAAGACTCGTGGGGTAGAAGTCCAAAAGTTGGACACTTCAAGTCGCGAGTGGCGAGGCCACGAGAGGATCTGAACCATCCATCCGAAGAGGACAGGTGGCGGAGATCTAGAGATCTCATGAGCTCCGGACTCGCGAGGTAAGAGCCCAAAGTTGGGTGATGCAGGAGCATCTCTCCATGCAACCAGCCAGCCACGTCAGCGCGCACCCATTCAGGGCTGAAAGGGAGGCGTAGCCTCATTTTGAATTTGAATTCAATGCAAATTAATGCCTTAGGCTGGTGAGCCATGAATGCCATGCCTTTGCTCAGGCTGTAGATAAGATAGGCATTTATTATAGATTGGCTGAGATCTAGTTCTGGATAGCAGACTAGACAGCCATTGATTGTAAATTAATTAGAGTAGGTAATTCCTAGAGGGGAGCGCTCGATTGAGCCGCCTTATGAAAAATAGATTTTGAGTAGTAGAATCCGCATGTAGAGCAGGAGAGCCGAGGGAGAGCTCGGGAACACCTTGTAAAATATACAGGCATTTTCCATTATTAATACAGAGTAGTTTTTCCTGCACCAATCTGTCATTATATGCATGTCTGTATGTGTATGCTCAATATATGGTGCAATTGTGTATTGTTATTATGTATTTGTAGGGGTTTGGTTTGATTTCAGGTTTGAGAGGTCTTTGAGGTTTCATGCCATGAGGGTGTGACAGAGTGTTGAGACTCTGAATACTAGTGCACTGAGGGGGCACTTCTGAACTCATGAGGAGTCAGACAAAGACGTGCTGAGAGCACCAGCCTTGAAGTCAAGGATTCATACGGAGGGAAGACTTCCGGGGTTACTGAACACCTCAATAGTCAAGGCAGTGTAGCTGAGACACTGTTGTCGACAGAACCTTTGAGAAGTTCTGTAGGAGCTCTACCAAGAGGGTATCGAGCATGTGTACAGAAGTGCACAGAGGAAAGAACTCTGCTGTGAGTTCAGAGAGACCAGAATTCTGTCAAGGATTCTGAGGAGCTCCGTCTGGAGGACGTTGAGCGAAGCGTGTAAGTGCAAGGAGAAAGCATAATTGTTGGGTGTTCTGTGGCAGTGAAGCTCCACCAGGAGGGCGTTGAGGAAGATTGTAGATAGACACGAGGAGGAAGGAACTCTTTGACTTCTATCATTTGAAGGAAGCATCCACTGAGGGGGCTTTCACTGGGTTACTGAATACCCAGATAACTCAGCAATAGGTTGCTTGAGTTGGAAGAGTGCCAGGAGGCATCGATATTCTCCATCTGAGGGAKAAGAAAGATAAAATTCCCCAAGGGGTCTGAGTATTCATTGAAGCTTAAGAGAGACAGTGTCGTGTATGCGTAGAGACTCTGCGGGAGCGCAGGAGTCAAAGAATCCATTTAGGATTCGAGGACAGAAGCTCAGGAAGGGCAGCGCTTTTACGCGTATCAACGAGACTCCTGTTGAGGGTTCACAGAGGAGAAGAAATGCAAAGGTCCAAGCCTTTGGGAACGAAGAGTTCCTCCAAGCCTGGGAAGAATATACAGGAGAGCTCGGTGAAGCATAGCAGTCGTCATATCGGCCTGAAGAGGAGATCTGGGCCATAGAGGAGGTTTACGTCCAGAGGGAGCTGGGAGCAGAGAAATCTCCAAGGAGGAGAATCAACAGCCCGGATTCGTAAGATAGAATCGTGAAATCCCGCTGACAGTTGGATCGTGGAGAAGTTGCGCAGGAGTTAGCCCAAAGGCGCAGAAGGGAGTTTCGTGCTCATTGAAATCGCGAGTTGCAATTCCCCGAATCAACGAGAGTCGTCGATCAGAACGGGGACACGTGGCACAAGATCCTGAGGAGTCGGGATTTGGGGTTTTGAGTTGCATGTGACTGCGCTCTCAGAATTCGCGAATTCTGATTTCCCGATTTCCGAAGGGGAGATCGCCGAAGGAGCTTATTGTGGGTAGTGGACTTCCGAGTGGAGTGGAAGAGTACTTTGACTCTTAGGGCCAGAGTTAGAGAAGGTCCTGGGTAAGAGCGGTCGTGCCGTCGAGGGCAGGTTTGCGTCATTGGGATGCTCTAAGTCGTGAAGCAGGGAAGTAGCGAGACACTGGGAGCTGCCCATTTGAGGAGGACAAGTGGCAGGGATCGAGAGATCTCGTGAACTCGGGGGTCGCAAGGTAAGAGTCCAAGTATTGGGTATTCAAAATTTCGAGGTTGCGAGTAGCGAAATCCCTCGGGGAAAAGTCAGCGAGTTGACCGACCATCGGGTCTCAGGAATCTGAGAACCCGGTGTTTAACCTTTGAACTCGTGAAGTCATGAGTTCTAATTCCACTATAAATCAAGGAAGGGGGAAATGCACGAGAGAACTGTGGGAGCAGATTTTCCCGATAGGGAAATAGAAGAACCTTGGAGTTCTTCTGGCGAGAAGAAGAAGACCCTATGAGCAGACGTACTCGTGGTTGGCGCTCCTACGACAGGTGGGATGTAAGACCACGGTTATGTACAGAGAATCAGGTAGGTAAATAGAAGACCGGTGATTCAAGGATTGGTATCTTGCTGCTACAAGTTCCGGGGAGTCTCATTATTGTGAAAACAACGAAAAGTTTTGAGTTATGGTAGTGGGTGTGTTACATGGTACCTTAAATCAGGAGAGATGGACATTCTGATTAGTCCACGTGCTTCATCATTCCTATTATCCCATTTGGATTTCTTATCATCATCAGTGAGTGTTGTTTCCTTTCCCAAGGTAATCTGGTACAGGCCTTTACTTCTTAATAAATCTTCCATATGGGATTTCCATTGGAAGTAGTTGTTGCTAGTAAGCAAGATATTACTTGTAGAATCCATATTAAATATGCAGATAATGCGGATTTAAAAACTAAAACTAATGATCTGGATGGAAATATCTCAAAAATTTATGCGGTTTTAAAAAAAACGACACTGAAAACAGATTTCCGATGTGAGAGTTAGGCCCTTTTAAAAAAAAGGTATAAACAGTAACCAAATAACCACATGATAGTGTAAGCTACTTTATGAAGTGATCCACTTTTATAAAGAGAAGTGGGGATCACTTTTACAATGAAATTACCTTATAACAGAAAATTTGCATGCAAAATAAATAACTCTAAAATAAAATATAAAGATACTTATAGTGATTCACTTTTATACTTGAAGTGAAATGCACTTTACAATTTTTAGCATGAACTTTTTCAAAAAAAGGTAACAAAAGAGAGACTTGAACTCAAGACCTCTTACTTAATAAGGAGAGTTTTAACCAAATGGTCTAGCAAAACATATTGTAATGTTTAGAAGGAGGATTGGGGGTGTTGTTGTTGTTGTTGTTGTTGTTGTGGAAGACAGACTTGGAGAGCATGCTAAAAAAAAACTCTTTTCACACAAGAAAAAAATTGCACTTCTCGATGACAACAAGGGTTAGCTCTCGGTTAGCTTACCCGAAAGATGCACATTTTCTTATATGTTTCTGGTTTTCCAAGATCACAGAGGGCATGGGGAAAAGAGCATACACAAATCTAAAAGAGTAGCAACCTGGAAATAAAAAATACAAACCGAAAGAAAATCAAAATAAAACTTTGCAGAAATTTTAAAAATGTGTATTCAGGCTTTATACCTTCGGATCTTACTGTAATGGTCGTATCTTGGGAAAAAAGAAACCTTTTCGATTGAAATGAAAAGTGTTCCTAAATGAAACGAGTGCTTCGGATGCAATGGAATAGTCCTCTCATCCCATAAATGTACATAAATGCCAGAAAATGGAGACGAGGCAACTCGGCTTCACGATCTCGATCTACAATAGGAGTGGGTCTTCAAATAGGCTCTGATACCATGTTCGACAACACAGGTATTCCAATAGAGGACGAAAACCTTTAGTAACCACTCACATAACCATATCAAATATCAACAAACTGATGTTTTCACGTGGTAAAACCCCTATGGGGAAACATCCACGGCCCTAGCCAATGTGGCCACTTGGAGAAGTTTATTAATGCAAAGAAAAAGATTACAGAGAGATTTTACAAGAGAGTTTATCACAATCGATCATCGACAAATGACCCTCCATTCTCTTTAAATAGAGATCATGGACCAATCGAGTGTTAAGCCACAGATCAATGGCCATTAAGATTGAGGAGAGTATGAACGGTTAGATCACTCTATGTCGAGAACATATCGTGATTGTCATATTTCCTAACTACAAATGTGTCCTAATGCATACTAAAGAAACACACAAAGAAACACATTTTTACCTAACGACATATTAGACCAAGTAGATCTTAACTAACTCCTAAGTGTCTAAATATCCTAACAAGTCATGGTAAAATAAAGTCTATGTAGATTGTTGCAATATATTTCGTTTGTCAAAAACAAAATTTTAATAATAGACACATTGTTTGGGGGGGGGAGGAGAATAACTAATTATAATTCCTCTCATGTTTAAGGAACATACTGTTAAACAATTTCCAAATACACATATCAAATCTCAATAAAAAAAAATTGAAAAATAGTCAGTGGAAAGCTAACAAAATTCTTCACAAGTTTTGTTTTTACTATAAAGTGAAATTCTAAATAAAAAAAATATTTTTGTATACCCGAAGTTGAAGAACTTGTGAAAATATAGCAAGCAAAATAGGCACCCATCTTCATGCTTTTACTAGGTTTCATTTTACAAAAAAATGAATTTTACACAAAATAAAACCCTGAGAGGGTGATGTCATGCCCTAGTAGGATGACGTTGGGCTCATGAGAGAGGCGTCAAGGATAGAAAGGTTGAACATTGTGCCTCCAAAGGCCTTATTTCCTTCTCCCATGAGCCAAGGTCCATGCTAGCACCTCCTCCATTAATCCATCAAGCAAATCCATCAAACCCTAGCCCCTACATGACATCATGGGATAGGAAGGTGACATCTAGGCCTCCAAAGGAAAATGTTTGAGTGAAAAAGGGTAGAGTCTCATCATCTTATCATTCCAATATGCCTCCAAAGGCAACATCCTTCATCATCAAAGTGCAACGCTCCTTATCAAATGATACCCAAAACATGGAGTCTAGAATCCATCCCGTGGGAAAATTCATGCAAACACAAACAAGTACATCCTCCAAGAAATCACAATTCATGGTATCATTCTAAGTAATCCATATATAATAAAAGAACCACCCAAACATGTGCATCAAACCCCCCTTTTCAAACTAAAAAAATGCTCAAAGACCTTATAATTTTTCCCAATTTAGGTATGGGAGGGGTGTCATGGTGCCCTATTGGGTAAGCCAATCTCGAAGTCAAGGGAGGTTTCCCAAGAGCAACCTATCTAAGTCATGTATTGAGTCTGAGATGGATTTGTGGCAAGACTTCTAGGTATGGGGTTCTTGACATACAAAGGTCCGTACTATCTCATTTATGGGTGCCTTTGTAGAGGGTTTGGTGCACCTTCATTTACAATGCAACCTTTTTCCAAGCCATTTCCATTTAGTTTATTAAAGTCCAAACATTGAGTACTATATGCAAGGGAAAGTAAAGAGTATCACAATTCCACTTGGATCTAGGAACGCATTGAGTTTCATATGCAATGGAAAGTAAAATACACCGTAAGTGCATTCCCTCAACAAACGGGAAATTTATTAGTTATGTGTTTAGAAGGTCCTTGAATTTTATGGAGTAGTGTTTCATTGCTCTCAGGACCTTAGGGACAGAATATATAAGGATAATGATTGGATTTTATCTTTTTTCCATATACAACACCTTTGGGCCTTTAGGCCCTTCTTCCCATGAAATGAGGTACACTCCCTTCTTAGGTCAATGAACCTAGAAACCCAAAAGATGAGAATATAAAAGGGAAATAAGAGCGTAAAGTGGTAATTATGAGGGCTAATGGTACACTAACCCTTCAAAGAACCACCTAGTAGAAACCCTTTTCCCAAGGGTGACCTACTTACAAGGAAACTATGTCACTCACCAAGGTGAAATTAGGAAAAAGGTATAATTTCCAATAAAACATTTCATAATCAAGAAAGGATTCTTTGCAACATGCTCAAATGCTTCAAATATTGAAATAACACTTACCATGATACCAGACTTGTTACCTCATCAAGAAAGACTTGTTGTCTTCTTGGACCAAACCGATGTAGTGGATGCTACTCCACTGTTGGTGATGAATGATTATACAATCATGAATAGGAGGGGACTTACATTCTCTTCTATTCAATATAACTCTCGACACTCCATGTCTTCTACATGTGGGCATTGACACATGATATCTTTAGTTTCCCCTATCATGAGGGGGAAACATGACTAATTTCACAAAAATGATATGCCCTTTGAGCAATTAAAGTGTGAGTGGTAATCATATGCCTCTCTATTAATGAAAAGGAATATTTGTTGATAACATCTAGAGAAAATCCACAGAGACAAGAGAATTAGTAGCCAAATCTCTCAGCATCTCTTTTATGCAAATGTAACTCACTAGAATTCATAGTAAATAAGGTGGAGAAAGTGTCATCACAAGATGAAATCATTGATATAGAAATCATTGGTTTGAAATATAGTCTTCTATAAGGCTCTAGCCATAATGAGAATGCCACATCCACACATTGTGTTTTAGAAAATAAACTTGTCATTTAAATAGGGGATAAATTATAGAACATGAATCCTTATGAAGTTTCTTGTATGTGGCACTACTACATATGGTGTTGAAGTCTGATGGGGAGTTATGACACTATGGATAAAATTGACCATACCATCAAACATTACTAAGAAATTATCAAAATTTCGTTATTTTTTCTTGGTGCCCCAACATTCATTATCCTTTTGATGGAGTCTCATCATAGTTGGCATTTTGAATCTTATTATACAGTTACTACAAGGACCATGTGACACCCCATCATCAAATGCATATCATAGAGGCATGTTTCTAAAACCACAAGCTATAAAAACTCACTCAACGACTTGTAAATGCATATAAAGTTAATTATGATTGACTTATGTGGCCACTGTATGGATCAAGGTTGTCCCCATGGGGATCATATAAATATATAGGTGTTCTCAAAATGTTCTACATTTTGGCATTTGTTGTTGGAATCAGGTGACTAAAAGGTCGTAAGTAGAGTGATAGGAAAGGAGAGGCTTGTCAAAGATATAGTAGGAGGAATATTTAATGAGAACAAAGGTGTGAGATCTGTATTTCACTTTGTCAATCATTTTTGTAAGGAATATTGTAACTGTGATATCTATCATGTAAAGAGCCTACTATTATGATGATTTTATGGAAGATCAATAGCGTTTTGGCTCATACTTTTCTTAGATGTGATTATTTTTGTGATATTTGGTGTATTTCTACAATATTTAAGAGATCTTCAATGCATGTTTATAATAATGTTTGAATGTACCTATAGGAAAATAAGAAGGTATGGCTAAGATGGGGAAATTAAAGGGGGTTTAGTTATAAACTATGGAAGGGGAGCTAGGGTGTTGTTGATAGTCAAATATGAACATGTTCAACATTCAGGAAATCATCTGGTTAGGATCCCAATTAGCCCCTTATCCACTGTAAATGGTGATTCCGACTAGTTTATGTCCAATTACCTACAACTATCCTAATTTACAAAATAAAACTAAATCTAAAATATATACACCTTCTAATTGATTGAAGAGATTTTATCTTTTATTGAA
The DNA here is from genome assembly GCA_000966675.3 of Picea glauca. Taxonomy (NCBI): domain Eukaryota; kingdom Viridiplantae; phylum Streptophyta; class Pinopsida; order Pinales; family Pinaceae; genus Picea; species Picea glauca. The sequence goes on along the minus strand of JZKD02S2365891.1, from coordinate 260,710 downwards.
TAACAAAATAAAATATAAATATATACATATTTCAAACTTTCTACAAGAAAGAGATTAATTCTAATTATCATAAAAGTTACCTCTATGAAAGAGGATTTTGTTTTATCTTTAAGAATAATAGGTATTTTTAATGAAAGTAAAATAAATGAACTAAAGCAAATAAAACTAAAAATAAAATCTAATGCTCAGGCCCAGATTCAGATGGTATATGAATTTAAGTAAAGTAAACAATATACTAAAAACATAGATCTTCAAAACAAATGCCTGATTATATCAACTGAAAATGAATTAATAAACTTGTTTAGTAATTAACACAGACTTATAATCCCACCAATAATTCATATACATAATAATCACTGAAATGATGTGTCAAATAAAAATGAAATTGATCTAATTTATTATCAGTAATTAACCAAATCAATCTGTAATATTGTCAACACATAATCGAGACAAGACTTTGATTTCAAAAATGAGCACTCGAATATCAGTAATAGTACCAAATATTGATTTCTTATATTAATATTCAAAGTCACAAAGAGATTGAGAATAATGTATCAAAACAGAGATTTGTACAGTAGTGAACAAGCTTTGCTCTTCTTTTAAAAAACTGAAACTCCCCTTTAATTGTTTTTTCTTCATTGTTTTATATTGAAGGAATTCAAAAACAGAAATTAACTTCCATAGCCATAAACAATTATACATTTAGAATGAGAAAGTAACAAAATTGTTTAATTCCCCAAACTAAATCAACTAAGTACATGAAATAAAAACTACTAATTGTTTAATTTTAGAACTCTTCCTGAAAACTAATTTCCCATTTCCCATATTTTTCAGGACATTTTTTTTTACACCTATAAAATAAAAGAAATGGAAAAACAGAAGTTAATAAAACATAAAAACAAAAATTAGAGTTGCTACACAATTTGAAATTATGTAGCTACTCTTTTATTAACTAAAATTAACGAAAATAAAAACTAAACTAAAAAAATGCTAAACTCATACCAATAACTAAAACATTTTTATCATTAAGAGTTAATGGGAACAGTCTTGAATTCTGAATTAACAAAAATATTAACTCCTAGTGAGTTAATGTTAACTGCTTCTTTCTTTTTATCATGTTTAGAATATGGAACCTCTATCCTCTGGCTATCGATCAAAGATTTATTTTCTGACCTAAGAAGTTGATTTTATAATTCCAAATCAATTATATTACCTTGCAACACTGGAACCACTGAATAATATTTTTCCTTCCAGAAGGAAACCTCCAGATTGGGATCGGTTTCAGTTTTATCCTTTTATTTTTCTTTAGCAACTTTTTCAATTGGTTCCCATGGAGAAACATGTTGTGGGGAAGATACTTCCTGATTTGTAACCAACTCTTCATCCTCAACTTGGATAGGAGAACTAGCTTTCGAAGTTTTCCTAGACTTATTTTCTGAACATTCTGGATATTTTCCTTCCTTGCCTCTTGTACATAAAATTGACTAGACTAATGGAATCATCATTCTTTTTGGTAATAGATGGCTCACACTCAAATGCAAGTGAGGAAAATACAGTTTTCTTGGAAGCTTCAGAAGAAACCTGAGGTGCTTCACTGAAAACATGTGACTCTGGACTAAAGCTAAACTTTACAGTTTGACTGAGAGTAACCCTCGCGATGTTTTGTTGAGGAGTAGAAACTTGAGGGTAAGGAAAAATGGTATCTTCTACAGGAATTGGGGTTTCGACCTCAAAAAAGTGAGACTATAATTCAGCCTCAGGATTCTTCTGAAAATGATTTCTTTTCACAAAATTTTCCCAAGAATCATCCTTATGTTCTAACCAAAATTCAATTAAAATTTTCACTAAACTATGATCAAAGAAATTTCTTTCTTAACTGAGATTATTTCTCTAATAGAAATGTGCCATTTTAGACAGGATTTTAAGAAAGAACGTCGGCATGTTTAGCTCATAATCCATGAATACCATTAAAATTTGAAAGTGATAAATAGAGAACATGTTATATCTGCCCTCACAGGTGATAAATCCCTTAATAACTACTAACAAAAAATGACATTTTTCTTCAATTGAATATATGGGCATACCTTTGTAATCGTACTTGCACTCGGGAGAAACCAGGATTTCAGACCAAGGAATCTTCTTCACCCTTTTGGTCTTAGACCAACATTCCCCTTTTAATGGAAACTTAGTCACTCTGGTTACTAATTCTTCATATATATGTAACTCTATATCCCTAATTTTAGCACGTTCACCATTGAAAGTTTGCGCGAAAGCTTTGGTGACCTGTGTGTTGCAACCATTAAACATGCGCATAAATTCTAACCAACCAAGCCTCTCAAAAGTTGGAAAATAATCTTCCTGGGCTTCAATAAGCTCAACATCGGGTTCAACTCTGGAAATCATTCCCATCTTGATAGTTTATCATACTATAGTTCGGAAAACCCTCATAAACAAACCTAACAGACTTTCATTTGCAAGTAAATTAAAATAGATCTTCAATACTTGAATCAAAAACTTATTTCGAGGAAGAAACACCATAGGTAATAATTCATGAATACAGTGATTCAGTTCAAAACTATACGTGGAAGCAAATCAGTGAACTTCAGGAAAGGAGGATTATTCGTATGCAGTTTGAAAAGACCTTGTTTTAATTTTCCCTTAAATTGATTTTAATTTATGATGATCGGATTAGGCCTAACATACCACAACAAAATATTAAACAGTTGTTAAGGATCATGGGTATCATGATAATAAGTAGTTAGGACAGGATAAGTAGGATTTCATAGGTTATGATTGACCATTGTTGGAACAATAGTTTTTAAAATCAACAATAAATACAAATTGTAGCTTGTCAAATATTGTAGATTGTTGGAATGTATGTACATGAGAAGAAAACATAAAGAATATGTGAATTGAAACATTTGAAAGCCAAAAATTTTAATCAAAACATTTATGAAACGAGAAACATCCAAAAAAGAAAATGTCACTAATGATTAAATGAAAACTCAAAGAAGTTGGGAGTATGGCCAAAATTGACAAAACTGAAAACAATGTTGAAGTAAAATAAATAAAAGAATTTCATTTTTTCAAAATTGAAAAAAAAAAGGAAGGGTCCCAAATTTCTTTATAATATAGAATTTGGGAGGTTGTTGTCTTCTACAACAAATAGCGACACACTACTGAAACCAGCTATCTTTGTATATAAGACAAAGAAAAAAATATATATCATATCATAAGAAATAAGAAAATTTGTGAATTGTAGATAAATTATAATTATGACTAGTTTGAAAAAGATAAGAAGGTAAACAATAATAGTACTCTTTAACTTTATCTCATTGAAGGGGATAAGTCGTGTTTATTAATATTGTGACTGGGAAAGGAAGCTTCTGATATGACTAATAAGTAAAGCATATTCATTATATCATAATTTAAAATTTTAACTCACTATACCCGATATTTCTTCGTTGCCAATAGGCATGTTTAGTACCCCGACGAAGTTACCTTAATATCATATAACCCTTTACCCACTACCACCATGCATGTTCAATACCCCAGCGGGTTACCATACACTTCCCACATCCTCATTTTATTTATTAAACTTTCAATTTTTGTCTTTAGTTCATGACTTAGTGATTGCATTTGATCATGAAATGAATAGAAGAGGGGTGATATAGATAGTTATTTATTTATTTCTGAACATGGAATGAGAACTAAATTGTTCATCTTATGATACGCCATTTCTCAATCAATTATTTTGTTTAAAGGGAAATAATATTACCCCAAAGAGACTATGTTGAAGAGTATTTTCCTTGTTTTAAATTCTTTATAAAGATAAACTAGACATAAGATATATCCCTTGAATTTAAAGAATTTTTCTCATTTCACGCGATCTAAATTAGTTTATCTCTATGCTAAAAAGAATTTCAAATATAATTGATTAACAGATGTATCCAATTAATATATCAAATAAAAAATCAAAATGATAACAAAATGAAAGAAAGAAGATGGAAAAATTCCAAAATATACATTCAAAATGAAAACAAACAAAAATATTTACAACTATTTACAAGGATTGAAATGTCTTTTAGGAAAAATATTTTTTGAGGATTAACCCATTCATAGGAAAATACTCTTCTATGCCTTCAAGAGTTTGCAAAATAAAAGTATATGTATCGATTTTCTAAGCAACCTGAAAAGGACCTAACCACAAATTTTGAAATTTCAAATGTTTACCTTTTTCTTCATGGGTTTTGTCCCATTTCAAAACTAGGTCACCAACTTCAAAATCTTTGTTACCTAAAAATCTATTATCAAACCACTTCTTAATGATCATTTGATGGTTAGAAAAAATATTCTTACCTTTATCCCTCACTTCCTCTAATTTGAAGATCAGATTTGTATGATATTGAAGACTAGAGCAAGGTTGTTCATCAATGGACTGTACTAAGGCCAGGGACGGTATATAAATATTTGGTGGAAGAATAGTCTCTTTCCCATAAACTAAAAAGTAAGGGGAAGTACCCAATTATGCTTTATAAGTAATTTGATCTACCCATAATGCATAGATCAAGGCCTTGTGCCAATTTTTGTGGTTATCACTGATAGTTTTCTTGATAATTTTTAAAATATTTTTGTTTGTTGATTCAGCTAAACTGTTACCCTGAGGATAATAATTAGAAGAATGTTTTATTTTAATTCCCTTCTGAAGTGAAAATTACGTAAGCGACAAAGAAAAAAAATAAGTTTCATTATCAAAAATTAATGTGCTTGGGAGACCAAATCTTGTAATAATAAACTGATCTAAGAATGAGATTACCTGATCAATTGTAATTGATTTCAAGGTGACGCAGACCCCTGACCCTTGGACCGATATCCGCTCAGGATCATTCTAAATCTACTTCCTTGAGTCGAAGTGGCTCTTTCGGATCCCTATAGAGACCTCAAAATTTGATCCACAAGTCCTTTTGAAACCCCACCTGTGTGAACATACACTAGGCATGAGCTTTGCCTTCTCACAACCTCTGAATGTGACCGCTACCTTTTCCTGAACAAGGGAATTTCTGGTTTCGAGACTCCCGATATCTGAAATTACTGAAACGCCGAAATCGCACCTCCAACAGTTAACCCTTGGCCAAACCCCAATCCATGTGACTGCTTTTCTCCCATGACCACAACCTATTTCACGGTTTTTAGCACCAAGAATTCTGGCTCCTAGTCATCAAGAATTTCGATATACCGAATCCCGGTATGCCAAAATGTCAGTTTCCTTCTACGTCCTTTCAGCGCCTTCAGGATTTCTTTCGTTCGCGATCCCGTGATGCAAGGTTGCCTGGTCCTTGCTCCTTGGACTTCCCGATATCCGAAATACTGAAGTACCAGATCAAAGCGAGATCAACAGCTGTGATCCTTCCCCACCCAACGACTCACGTTGTTTCAGGGTTTTCTGGGTCAAGAATCCTGAATTCTTTCCCTTTGCATCCCCGGTACCCGGAATGTCAAAACCATCCTTTTCGGGGATTTTCTCGATGCCTCGATCGCCACCACGTGTCCTCCTGTTGGATGGTCCCAATACTCTCATTATTTCAGGACTTCGTGACCCCAACGACATTGATCCCTGGTCCTTCTAACTCCCAGTATCCAAACTCTTGGTAGCTCCCCGATCTCCACCACGCGTCCTCCACTAATGGATGGCCCTGATTGCTTTGGGACTTTTCAAGTCACGAAGTCAAAAGACTTCTCCAATCCACTCTTCGATGCTTGAATCCCCAAAATATGAGGATTTTTTGACACGCATCGTTCGCAGATGGACGGCGTTGATGTCTTCAAGAATTCATGAGTCAGGACTTCCTCTGTCTCACGACTCTTACCTCTTGGACTTCCGATGTCCGAAGCTCCAATTTATTTCGGGCTTCTACCACGCATCCCTTGAGATGTATGCTCTTGATTCTTTTGCGAATTCATGGATCGGGAGATCGCGATGCAGTGACTCCATGATCCCTTAATGTTCCTCCTCCCAAACTCCAAAATTTCGAAGCTTTCGTTGTTTCGGGACTTTCGATGGGCCTCCTCTTCTTCGCATACGAGAGTTAAATCTCATGCAACTCTCCACATATTCGATGGCTATCGACTATCTGCGCAAGATATGACAACCCATATATTCTTCTCCTGCGTGATCTTCCTACTTGACTGGACGTGAAACCTCAACGGTCCAGAACTCTTCACTATCTAATCCAACGACAGTTGTGCTCTCTCCTGAGGCTACGCTTATTCCCGAATTGGAAGATTTCCCAAGTATCAAAGGCCTTGGCCTTTTCTCAACTCTTTTGAAGCCTAAATCCTCGGATCTTGCCTATATTCGAAGGATGTTGTCCCTCCTGAGATTTCTCCTCTCTGAAACCTCAAGGGTTTCCTCAGCTTCTGCACTCTTTGTAGCTATGGCTCTGTGCACAAAGGCACTTTTCCTCCTGAGATTGAGACTTGAAAACAAGTCCCCCTTGAGCTTCCGATGGTCTTTGTCCCTTTCTCTCCTTGAAGGGATATAAGTTCCCTCTTGGCGACTTATGCTCAAGCACACCTTGTTGAGCCTACAAGGTGTTTAGTAACCCTGTGAAGGTCTCCTCCTCCTGGACACTTCCCTGTTCTAAAACTCAAAAGAGTTCTCTTTGTGCACTCATGCACCTACTCGATTCCCTCCTAGTAAAGTCTCCTACAAAATCCCTTAGCGATTCTATCTTCTTCTCTAAAATCAAACTAGAGTTCCTCTTGTGATCTCTATACACGCGCTCAATGCCCTCTTGGCAGAGCTTCCACATAATTCTCAAGAATTCTGTCTTCCTGTGATTTCCTTTGCACAGTCTCACCTCCAAGGTATTCAACAACCTTGAGGGTTCCTCCTTGAGATAATGACTTCAGCTGGTGCACCCTCCTAGCACGTCTTCGTCTAACTCCGTGGAATCCATAAGTGCATCTCTTGCACTGGCTTACAAAACCCGCAACGTTCTATCATGCACTCCTTGCATGAAGCCTCCAAGAATCCAAACCTGAAATCAAAGAACCCAATAGAAAACTAGCTCTATCTATAACCTGCAAATGCACATCTACTGCATACATCTACAACATAGCATAAAATCATAAAGACATTCATCCATGAACATACACAACATTCAATTGCATAAACACACAAAGACTCGTGTGCAGGAAAAACTGCTCTTTGTATTATTTTGAATGCCTGTACACAGGTTATGAGCTCGGACTGCAACAGAGTCTCGGCTCCTTCCCTATTTGATCTCTCACTACTCGATACTAACCCCAAAAAAATAAGATCTAAGATCTTTTAGATGAGGGGGCTCTTTGAGCTCTTCCCTCCATCTCATCTACCCTCTTCAATTACATTAACTTTACGTTGAATGGGCTATCTAGTCCAGATCAAATCTAGATCTAGCCTTACAACCATTAAAGGCGATTTATATCTAAAGATTTCTCAAAGGCATGGTCTGGATCTACTAGCCTTACATTCATTAAATAAATTTAATTCAAAATTTGAAAAGAACGAGAGGGATATGCCTCTCTCCATCCCATTGAATTTGCATGTTGCTAAGCTGGATAGCACATAGCTGGGATTTGGAGTGATGCTCCTGCATCATACTCCTATGCTGTGAAAAATTCATGAGCTCTTGCTCATGAGCTCTCCAGCATGGTTGATGAAATCCCCCTGGATCCCAAACAACTCTTTAGAGTTGTCCATCTGCTCCATCTCTATGTTGCTGCTCTAGCAAATCCTCTTTTTCTTAGCTTCTCCTCACTGACTGCTTATGTTGATCTCAACATTAGCCTTCTGAGTTGTTCTGTCTCCTCGTCCAGCTGCTCCCATGGCTCGGTCTGTCCTTGCAGTCCCCTCTGCTACAATTCTTCTCTACAAATGGATAGATCTGCTCGATCTCCCATGCCATCTTTTCCATATATTGTGGCTTTAACTCACCATTGTGCTGCAAATTTCAGCTTTGCAATCTCCTCTTGATTGACTTGTTGTCCAACCAACTTTCCTGATAGACTTTCTTCTGTCAGATCTCTTGCTGGTATATTTCCAGCTTCTTCCAGTCGTTCCTTGGGCTAGTATTTTACTCCACCTGTCTCCAACTTGACTTGTTGGATGTGCATGCTTTGCACCTTCACCCTCTTCTCCAAGGATTCTAACTATTCACATAGATCAACAAAGCTCATGTTGTTTGCCTCCTCCTCTTCTATTTCTGTTGCAAGCTCCAATGCTGCAAACTTCTCCCTTTCAGCTTCCTGGATGAGAATTTTGAGCCATTCCTCAGAACGCTCATCTTTTGCTTGGGCAACCTCTGATATCTTCTCTCCTTCTTATTTCTCCCTGACAGTCTCTGCTAGTTGTCGATCTATTGTTTCTGCATCTACAACATCTTCTCTGGCCTCAACTGGGCTAAATGGTAGGAATACCTGAATTCCCCCAATCATCAGAATGTCCTTATGATCTTCCTTCTCTGTCATCTCCTCTTGATGATGTGAACTCACCCCTAAGCTCATCTACTCTCCCTTGCCTATCTGGAAATATTAGGTTTCTCTGCTGCCCACCTCGCAGTCTATGAGATCATCCTGTGATCCCACCTCTATTAGCACTCCTTGCTGACATGAACTCACTTCTAAGCTCTCGAGACTTTCAAACAGTCTCATCTATTTTTCCCTGCCCACCTGGAAATTTGGGAATTCCTCTCTGCCCTCATGGCAGTCTATGAGATCCTACAACCTCATCACATTGCCCTCCTGGCAACCTGAACTTTCTTCACTGCCTACCTAGCAGCTTATGATATCTTCAACTGATATTTTCCCATTGCCCTCCTGGAAACTTGAAAGTTCATCTCTGCCCTCCTGGAAGTTCATGAGATCCTCCAATGATCTCTACTCCTCATCATTACTAAGATTTCTCCCAGCCTCTAGCTCACAAATGTGAACCACTTTCTCCTCTGGTTCGTTGAGGTCTTTAGCATGCCTCAACCATCCTCTCAAAAGTCTCCATTGTCTTTTGGCCAACAATTTATGAATCAACCATTTCACCTTTTCCTTCATGGGCCATTCATACACCCATCGTGATTTTACATTCTGCTGCATCTGTAATGCAAGCTCCTCAATCCTTGCCCTTATCTCAGCGAGTTCTTTATCCATCTCAACCTTGCTTGGTTGTTGTTGATGGTTCTTCTTTCCATCGCATCCATGGCCTTTAGTAGCCATATTCCTATCTTCTACCTGCCCTCCTGGAAAACTCGTTGTTTTCACTCTACAACTGAGAGCTTCTAGCCTCTCCTATAGTCCTCCCGACTATCTCCTTGACTGTTGCCTACCTGCAACAATATCCACAGAGCATCTTCAACACTCTGTCTTCCTCTGCCTGTCTCTGCAAGCTATGTCTGATACCAAACTGATGTGTATCAGAGTATTTTTCTCTTCTTACTTCCTCTACCTGGAATATATAAACAGAGTCAAGCTCTGATACCACTTTGATGCAGACCCACGACCTTCAGGCTGAGATCTGCTCAGGATCATTCTAAATCTACTTCCCTGAGCTAAAGCAGCTCTTTTAGATCCCTATCGGGACCTCAAAATTCAATCCATAGGTTCTTCTAAAACCCCACCTGTGCGAACATACACCAGGCATGAGCTTCACCTTCTCACGGCCTCTGAATGTGACCGCTACCTTTTCCTGAACAAGGGAATTTCTGGTTTCAGGAATCCCGATCTCCAAAATTATCGAAACGCTGAAATGGCACCTCCAATGGTTAAACCTTGGACAAACCCTGGTCCATGTGACCAATTTTCCCCTGTGACTGTAGCCTATTTCGGGGTTTTCAGCACCAAGAGTTCCAGATCCTAGTCATCAGTAATTTTGATATCCCGAATCCCGGTATGCCAAAATGCCAACTTCCTTCCACGTCCTTTCACTGCCTTCAGGATTTCTTTCTTTCACGATCTCGTGATGCAAGGTTGCCCGGTCCTTTCTCCTTGGACTTCCCAGTATCTGAAATACTGAAGTACCATATCAAAGGGAGATCAATGGCTGTGATCCAATACCACTTTGACGCAGACCCCTGACCCTCGGGCCAAGATCCACTCAGGATCGTTCTAAATCTTCTTCCCCGAGCCGAAGAAGCTCTTTTGGATCCCTATCAAGACCTCAAAATTCGATCCATAGGTCCTTCTAAAACCCCACCTATGTGAACATAAACCAGGCATGAGCTTTGCCTTCTCACAGCCTCTGAATGTGACCAGTACCTTTTTCCGAACAAGGGAATTTCAGGTTTCAGAACTCCCGATCTCCGAAATTACCGAAACGCTGAAATGGAACCTCCAATGGTTAACCCTTGGCCAAAACCCGATCCATGTGACTGCTTTTCCCCCATGACCGTAGCCTATTTCAGGGTTTTTAGCACCAAGATTTCTAGCTCCTAGTCATCAGGAATTCTGATATCCCGAATCTCGGTATGTCAAAATGTCGGCTTCCTTCCACGTCCTTTCACCGCCTTTGGGATTTCTTTCATTCACGATCCTGCGATGCAAGGTTTCCCAGTCCTTGCTCCTTAGACTTCCTGGTATCCTAAATACCAAAGTACCAGATCAAAGGGAGATCAACGGTTGTGATCCTTCCGCACCTAATGACTCACATTGTTTTGGGGTTTTCTGGGTCAAGAATCCTGAATTCTTTCCCTTTGCATCCCCGGTACCTGGAATGTCGAAACCCTCCTTTTCGGGGATTTTCCCAATGCCTCGATCGCCACCACGCATCCTCCTATTGGATGGTCCCGATACTCTCGGTATTTTGGGACTTCGCGACCCTAAAGACACTGATCCATGGTCCTTCGAACTCCCAATATCTGAACTCCCGGTAGCTCCCCGATCTCCGCCACGCGTCCTCCATAGATGGACGGCCCTGATCACTTTGGGACTTCGCAAGTCGCGAAGTTGAAAGAGTCCTCCGGTCCACTCTTCGATGCCCGAATCCCCGAAATACGAGGATTTTGTGACACGCGTCCTCCACAGATTGACGACTTTGATGTCTTCAGGACTTCATGAGTCAAGACTTCCTCTATCTCACGACTCTTACCTCTCAGACTTCCGATGTCCAAAGTTCTGATGGATTTTGGGTTTCTACCACACATCCCTTGAGATGTATGCTCCCGATTCTTTTGGGACTTTGCAGATCGGGAGATCACGATGTAGCAACTCCATGATCCCTTGACGTTCTTCCTCTTGAACTTGAAATTCTGATTCTTTTGTTGTTTTGGGACTTCCGATGGGCCTCCTCCTCTTCGCATATGAGAGTTAAATCTCGTGCAACTCTCCAAAGATCTGATGGCTATCGGCTATCTGTGCAAGATCTGATGGCCCAGATCTTCTTCTCCTACGTGCTCTTCCTGCTTGACTGGACATGAAACCTCAACGGTCCAGAAATATTCACTATCTGATCCAATGACAGTTGTTCTCTCTCCTGAGCCTGCGCTTCTTCCCGAATTGGAAGATTTCCCAAGTATCAAAGGCCTTGGCCTTTGCTCAACGCTGCGAAGCCTGACTCCTCGGCTCTCACCTGTATTCAAAGGATGTTGTCCCTCCTAAGATTTCTCCTCTCTGAAATCTCAAGGGTTTCCTCAACCTCTGCACTCCTTGCAGAAATGGCTCTGTGCACAAAGGCACTTTTCCTCCTGAGCTTGAGACTTGAAAACAAGTCCCCCTCGAGCTTCAACTATTCAGACGCGATGGTCTTTGTCCCTTGCTCTCCCTGAAAGGATATAAGTTCCCTCTTGGTGACTTATGCTCAAGAACACCTTGCTGAGCCTACAGGGTGTTTAGTAACCCTGTGTAGGTCTCCTCCTCCTGGACACTTATCTATTCTAGAAATCAAAAGAGTTCTCTTTGTGAACTCATGCACCTGCTTGATGCCATCTTGGCAGAGTCTCCCGCAGAATCCCTCAGCGATTTTGTCTTCTTCTCTAAACTCAAACCGAAGTTCCTCCTGTGCTCTCTATACATGTGCTCAATGCCCTCTTGGCAGAGCTTCCACAGTATTCTCAGGAATTATATCTTCCTATGCTTTCCTCTACATAGTCTCACCTCCAAGCTATTCAACAACCTTGAGGGTTCCTCCTTGAGCTAATGACTTCAGATAGTGCACCCTCCTGGCTCGTCTTCATCCAAATCCGCAGAATCCAGAAGTGCATCTCTTGCACTGGCTTACAGAACCCACAGTGTTCTGTCATGAACTCCTTGCATGAAGCCTCCAAGAATCCAAACCTGAAATCAAAGAACCCAACAAAAAACTAGCTCTATCTGTAACCTTCAAATGCACATCTACCGCATACATCTACAACATAGCATATAAGCATAAATACATCCATCCATGAACATACACAACATTCAATTGCATAAACACACAAAGACTCATGTGCAGGAAAAACTGCTCTTTGTATTAGTTTGAATGCTTGTACAAAGGTTATGAGCTCGGACTGCAACAAAGTCTCGACTCCTTCCCTATATGCTCTCTCACTACTTGATACTAACCCCAAAAAAATAAGATCTAAGATATTTTATATGAGGGGGCTCTTTGAGATCTTCCCTCCATCTCATCTACCCTATTCAATTACATTAACTTTACATTGAATGGGATGTCTAGTCCAGATTGGAGCTAGATCTAGCCTTACAACCATTAAAGGTGATTTCTATCTAAATCCTGCTCAAAGGCACAGCCTGGATCTACCAACCTTACATTCATTAAATACATTTAATTCAAAATTTGAAAAGAACGAGAGGATTGCACCTCTCTCCATCCCATTGAATGTGTGCATTGTTGAGCTGGCTGGTGCGTAGCTAGGCTTTGGAGTGATGCTCATGCATCAAAAGGGAATGGATTCCACCCATTTTGTAAAATAATCAGTGGTGGTAAGAATATACTTATGTTTCTTGGAGGAATTAGGAGAGATTTCACCAACGATATGGAGTGCCCATTATTCAAATGGGTGTTCAACAATGACAGGTTGCAAATGTAACACTGATTTATTTTCTCGTCCAACTCAAGATTGACAAATTTTACATTTTTGAACGCATGAATGAAAATATTTAAATAAAGTCGGCCAATAATAACCTACACGTAAAATTTCGTGTGCAGTTGTATCACCTCCAAAATCACCACTTTCAGGTCTGTCATGCAAGTCAAATAAAACTTTATCAGCTTCTTGTTTTTCTAAACATCTAAGTAACATTGAATCATAATTCCTTCTGAAAAGAATATTATTGATAAGTTGATATTGTGTGTCTTTTATTCTTAGAGCACGTTTCTTTTTAAAGTCCAAATGAGAAGGTGTAGTTCTATGATTTAGATAATAAACTAAATTTGAAGATTATGAATCAGGAATATCAGGAGGAACACATATTTGTTGTATATATTCATTGACCTTTACCTTATCTGCATTTTCAAATATAGTATCAATGGTTTCAGTTAATAACTTGCATAAACCTTGACCTCATACAATTTTTGCAGGTTTTATCTCTAAATCATATTCTTGTAATGTTGTTACCCAATTTGCTCTCTTATCCCCTAAATCTTTCCGAATGAGAAAACTTTTGAGTGAGCAATGTGGAACTGTTACCTTAGCATGAGATTTGATAAGGAAAGGTCTGAAATGTTTGATGGATTTGGAAAGTGCATAAGCTTGCTTTTCATCATCAGTATAATTTAATTCTACACCTTGCAATGATGAACTTTCAAAAGCAATAGGTACTTCTATGTTTTGATCATTTTTATGTGATAACATAGATGTGTAATATTTTTCATAAGAAAATGTATAAAGAACGAATTCATTATCATAATTAGAAGAGAGTAAAGAAGGTGCTTGAATGATCTCTTCTTTATATAATTGAAAGTCTCATTCTCAATTACATTCCACTTGAATAACATGTATTTTATTATCATACATTGCAAGGGTAAGATTGTTCTGTGAAATATGGGATAAAATGCTTCACAAATTAATTTGACGAAGGAAAGGTTGCATAGATGTTTTACTATGAGGCAAAGGAATTTCAGAAATACTTTTAACTCTAGAAGGATCAATTGAAATTCCTTCTTTAGAAACTATAAATCCCAAAAGTTTACCTTCTTGAAGAGAAAAAAAAGGTTTCTTAGGATTTAAAGATATTCCATACTTTCGACATCGTTCCAAAACTTGTTTAATATGAGAAATATGATCTAAACGATTCTTAGAGAAAATTGTTATGTCATATAGATAAACAACAACAAATTTATTGATTAAACCAGGGAAAGCAATATCCATATCTCGTTGGAAAGTTGCACCTCCATTTACTAAACCAAATTGCATCTTTTGATAAGTGTAAGCTCCCCATTTAGTTTTGAAAGTAGTTTTGAGTCTATCATTAGGATGAACTAATACTTGATTATATCCGCAAAATCTGTCTAAAAAACACTGATTGAAGAATTTGCTCCATAGGAGGTAATGGAAAACTATTTTTTTTGAAAACTCTATTTAGGTTTCTGAAATCAATATAAATTCACATGTCTCCATTCTTTTTCCTTACGGATGCCATTATTTGATACCCACTTGGAATGTCTTACTGGAAAAATGATCTTTTCTTCAAGCAACTTATTAAGTTCATTTTTAATTTGGGTTTCAAGATTAGGATGAATTTTCCTTAACTTTTGTTGAACTGTTTTTTCCTCAAAAAGCATAGGAATGGTGTGTTGAATTACAGATGTATCAAAAATTTTCAGGTCATCATATGACCATGCAAAAACATCCTTTTATATCTTAAGAATCTTTATGAAAGTTGTTCTTTCAAAAGGAGAACAACCTAATCCAAGATTGACATTTTGAGGATTTTGATATGTTCCTAGATTAATAAGTTCCACACTCATGGTATAACTGTTTTTTTTACAATTTGTGGGTCTTTTAAATGTGTCTTTTAAATTATAAAGATCTTCTACAACAGATCTAGGAACAATATTTTCAGATTTGATTTTATCCTCAGGAGAAGATTTGTTTAACTCGATATCGTGTGATTCTTCGTCAATGATATCATTTTCATATGTTCCCTCTAAAGAGAGAAAATTGATTATATCAACATCACCAATAGAGATCAAAATAGATCAAAATATATCTCCACTACAATTTTGCATTCTAGATATATAAACAATATTAAATGTAGAAAAATTGCTACTAAGATCCTGAGCCAATTGCTGATAATGTTTCAAATGACTATAAATACAATGAATTTGATTTTTTACATGTTTAACAACTATTTCTAAATCACCAAAAACCAAGATATCATGCACATTCATGATGATTGCCTTCTTTAGATCCTAAATTAATGTCTCATATTCTGTGGTGTTATTAGTACACTGGAATTCTAATCTTCATGTTAACATAGTTTTTAGACCATCGAGACTGATTAAAATGAAACCCACACCAACACCATCATTAGATTCAGATCCATCAAAATAAAGCTTCCAAAATGGGTAATTTATGGAATTATCTACAAAATTAATACAACGAGAAAAAAATGTCTGAGAGAAATTTTCTATCTTTGAGCTTAGATCCGTAGGTTGGAAAGGAGAAACCTGGACATTAAAATTTCCAAAATAAGAATTAATAGAGTAATTCCCAACAATGTTATTAGCAAAATCCACAGGTTCATTTTCTCCATCTAAATCTATCACATTATGTTTCTTATGTTTTTCCCTATTGACACAGATCTGAATAGGTTTCCCATTATATGGAATTCAAAGGTGAGACCAATCAATTGAGAAATATCCATGAAGTTTTTCAGAGCAATCTCGGCTTAAAACTAATCCATAAGCATATGGAATATCAATAACGATAATATCTATTATTTGAAAAACTTTAGAATTAGATGATAATATGATTAATACATCCTTCAATTCTCCCAAAACTTTTACCCATGTTCTATATAATTGAACAATTTGAATAGTTGATTTATGTGGTTTTGCATTAATCTGAAGACAAACTGAATAAGGTATTATATTCAAAGATGCACATGAATCAGCAAAACAATTATATACACATTTTTATTAAAAATTATGAAAGTGGGGAGAAATGGGGGAGTATGTGACCTTGATCTATCACCTATAAGAATTGAACCAATATTTACTTTAGAAGATAACATTTGAACTGTTGAAACTTTTTCTTTAATTGCTACTATAGTGGATGATGAACTTGTCTTATCAGAAACTTCTAAAGCCCATATTAAACTATTATTTTGAGATTTTATTTTACTTAGTTCATACAGGGAAATATTTTCTCTGGTCTTTTTCATATCTTCTACAATATCATAATCAATTTTTTAGTAACTACAAGACTTTTTTCCACTGACTTGTTTTCTTTAGGTTGTTTTTTGCTGGTGGATCAGTCTCAACAATTGAAGATGTACTTTTGTTTCGATTTTGAGCAGAAAGAAATTATTTTGTATCATCTTCGTAAAAAATTCCATTAATATCCCAAAATACATTAGTATCTTTAACTTCTTCATTATCCTCTCCTTCTTCTTCATCAATATTAACTCATTCCAAAGTTTGGCCACCAAGTGGAATCTATGGATTCTTTTTGAAAAATGGCATAAATGGTTTATTTGAAACTTCACCTAGTTTTCCTTTAACATCAACTATCTCATTTGCTAATGTTTTCATGACTTTTTGTAAATTTTACATATCAAAAACATCTTTATCTTTCCTTTCTTCTTTGATAATTTCTTTCTTGGTTGCTATAGAATATCTTGAATCTTCACTTGGAGATTTACTTGCAATACTAGATAAAAAAAAATCTACATCTAAATCTTCCTGCATTGCTTCAATCAAAGCATTTTTACTTGCATGTTTAACAAATATAGCAATGAAAATTAGTAAAGTAGAGGAATAAAAGTCAATCTGAATGTCTAAATGAAGTTTGGATGTTTTGGGAATTTTATTAAGTTTAAGGAATCTTTGATTGAAATATTTGATTTCTTCTTTAGGACCCATTCTAATTTTGGATAATTCTACTAATAAAATAGATGAAGACTTGTCATACCCAAATTTCTTAATGAATAAATATTCAAAAGTATCCCAATTAGTAATGGAATTATCTTGTAATGAAAAATACCAAGTAGAATCTTCTCATTCAAAAGTCTATGGGAAAAGTATACATACAACATCTTCATGCTCAACACTTCTCATATTAACAACTATCATAAATATTTTGATATGATCATCAATAGTTTCTTTTGATTCTGGATTAAATTTGTGTAACCATTTATCTTGATTTTTAGGTAAATCATGTTGATTTCCAAGAACATTGACTCCTCCTAGAGTTCTCCAAGCCGTTCTTGGTACTCCATCCATAGTATTTGGTTGACAAGGAGGTGATGGAGGATGAGATGGAATAGGAGACATATGTAGAGGAGGAGTTGATGGAGGATCATTTCCGACAATTTTAATTATTCTTTTTCTGATCTAGAAAGGAACTTGAAAATGAATAGGTTTGATATTGATCTAGATGGATGTCGGTGGCTTCCCACCTATTCCAGTTGGTTCATTTTTGTAGTTTTCTAGTTTGGCAACTTTTTTCTAGTTTTTGGGTCCCCGACTTCCAGTGTCGTTTTGTGGCCCTAAACAACGTTTTTCAGGGCTCACTAGAGTTATACTATAAATGGAATCAAATTATAATGGAAACATGTGTATTCATCGGATAGACCTTTCCAATGGGATATCGTGTGCCTAAAACAGAGATCGTATGCAAAATTTATGACCCTAGGAAGTTGATGTACTAGCTTACCCCAATAGGGCCCACACAAATTTTGGTTCTTCATCTCCTAGGGTTAGGGTTTTGGATGTCTAGGGTTTTAGCATTCATGCTTATTGTAAAAAAGGCCTTCATAGCCTTATTGTAATCATCTTCTTGCGAATGAGTGCAATCGTCACATCTCTTCTCAGAGATAAGTTGTCACCATTCCAACAAGCTTGTTTTCCGCTCCATTTTGTAGTTTCGGCGTATTTCCTTATTGAATAGAAACTAATTTTGTTGTATCTTTGTTATTCTATGTTAAACATCCTTTAATAATCTATATTCATTTCGTTATGCTCATAAAATTTAGATTAGTGGTATCAAAGCGATATGCTCCTTGTTGTTCTTAATGTATGTCCCCAACGAGGTCAGGGTACAAATAATTGGGTCTCGACCTTGTTTCTCTTGAGGAAAAAATCTCTCGCATGCCCAAGAGACCTCTCATGGTGAGAAAAAATAAATACAACGAGACAGGAGATACTTTAAAAATGTTTCTTGATGAATCCCTCATGCAACAGAGGAACATGATGACAAATAGTTTTGTGCAAATCATTCGGAAACTATTGATAGGCAATGCATATTCCTCGAGTGGAGGCATCGCCCCCTTCAAGGTACAAATCAACTTTGATATTCCTATATTTGAAGGTCATATAGATGCAGATGATGTAGAAAAATGGTTGAATATACTAGAAAGGTATTTTTTTGTCCATAACTTTTTGAATAGAGAAAAGATTACTTTTGCGCTCCTCAAAGCCATTCCCCATGTCAAATATTGGTGGGAAACTTTCTGTGAGAAAAAGAAAAAATAAGAACCCTCATTATTTACAGTCACGGTCACTTGGGAATCCTTTAGGGATGTTATTAAGGAACAATACCATCCTTTCGAAAGTTATGATGACTTGTATACAAAATGGACCACGCTGTAGCAAGAAAGAGACCAAGCAGTGCCAGGGTACACAAATATCTTCCATACCTTCTGCACCAATCTAGGTATCAAATATTCTGAGCGACATGGTGCTCAAGTATTGTGATGATCTGCATAGATACATCCAGACCAAAATGAAATTTATGTACATCTCTTTGTTAGGCGGGGCATATCAATATGTCATCAAAATCGAGCAGAAGCTCAAATGAAAGATGTGACAATTTGGGCCTGGGAACCCCTCGTAGCAAAATCCAAGAAAAAACGACCCCAACCCGTAGAACAAAGGACAGAGAAAATATGGAAAACATCAGGACAACCATTCCAAGCCACAAGAAAAGAAGGACACCAGAAAGACAAAGAAAGATACCGAGAAGTGGTGTGACTTCCATAAGAGCCCTTGGCACAACACTGTTGATTGTCACTCAAAGAAGTCATTTGTGGCTGAAGTGAAAGAATTTGAATCAGATGTGGGTTTCAACTCTGATTTGGGACTAGAAATGGGGAGGAATATCATTGATGTGGAACCTATTGTCATTGCTGCTACAACCAAGCTCCATCCCGATGAACCAGACAAGCCAGAAGAAGGCGAGAACCTTTTTCCATTCACACATGTGGGTAAAAGGCACCCTGTTGCACTTCATCGTTGATAGCGATATCTAGAAGAACCTCATCTCAGCATAGGCCATCAAGTGGCTAGCCTTGCTGACAACGTCGCACCCGTAACCCTACACCATTGGATGGGTCTGCCAAGGAAGCAATCTCCATTTCAGCCAACAGTGTCGATTGTCGTACGACATCAAGCCCTTCAAATACGAGGTATTGTGTGCTATTTTTCCTCTCAAATTTTGTAATATTATTTTTGGACAACCTTATTTATGGAAATGTCATGTTGTATATGAGTTTAGGCCTCATAGTGTTATTATTACTTTGAACAGGAAATTGTACAAGATACCCGAGGTAGTCCCACCTAGTGTTATTTCCTTGATCCCTGCCAAGAAATGCAGGAAGGTCATCTCTCATACCGATAAATTTATCTAATTTGTGATTCTCTCTCAGAGTGAGTGAAATATCACAGCCATGTCTAGATCTTCCACAGTCGATCTCTCCACACAACAGAATAAAGTGGATAAGGTTGTGGAAGAATACTCAAATATCTTATCCTCACCTATCAAGGTACCTCTGCACTGTTAGGTCAAGAATCCCATCGATCTGACCCATGGCACACCGCTACCCAATGGGCCATTCGACTACCACTCTTTGTTAGAAAATGAGGAGATCAAAAGGTAGATCCAAGAACTGCTCCACAAGGGGCGCATCTGCCCGAGCTCATCACCTTGTGGGAGCCCAATCGTGCTGGTGCAAAAGAAAGAAGGGACCTGGTGACTCTACATTGACTATTGGGCCCTAAATAAAATCACATTCCGGAATAGGTACCCGATTCCCCGAATCTGTGACCTCCTTGATCAGCTCACGAGGGCCAAATACTTCAGTAAGATTGATCCAAAAATGATCTTTAAAAGACTTGGTTGAGTTTTAAGCATGTTTTCAATTACCATTTAGGAATTAAAAAATAAAAAGAAATTAATGAAATAATATTGCAATGATCATAAAATAATGCTTATAAGAAATTAAGCATAAATAAAAACAAACCATAACAACAAGGTTTTTAACGAAGTTTGACAAGATTGCCCACATCTTTGGGCCTTTGTCTCAGTGGGGGAAGATTTCTTATTAATATTAAATGTTGATAAATTACATTAGAATTATCACAAAAGGATTACAAAATGGTATGGTTGTGTTCTTATCGACCTCAAGAATCCAATACAACTGACGAAACTAAAAACGGTTGAGCGTAGCTCCCAGAATTGGCCTCCAAATGTTTCTTCCCCAATGGCTTCCCTGCATAAAAATGGATTCAAGCTTCAAAAAATCATCATCATTCTGCTAATTTGAACCTCCTGTACTGTTAAAAACCTCTAATTTATATAGGATTTGAGTTGGGGTTGTCCTCCCAACTTCCCCCCAAGATTTGGCCTCAAAAAGGGCTCTAGATCCTCAATTTTGGGCAAAAATCTCCAAAACTCAGCATATAAAAACCAAAAAATCCATATAATATAGTTACAAACCCAAAAATGGAACATATGCACGCTAGCCCCTTTCTTCCGGGATCCTGGTCATATGGTAATGGTCAATATTGGTTCTTGTTGCTAGTTTTCCTTTTGCATTTGTATTTCTTGATTAGATCAAGAATTGTTACATTTCAATTAGAAAAATATCAAAAAGAAAAAAAAATGTTGCATGCTAGATTTTTTTTTGAAGCATTATTGTTCAAGTGCATTAGAAGCATCGGTTGGTGTCATATTAGTTTTGTTTATTGGTTTCTTGATGTGATCGAGGATCTTTTTCTTAAATTGACAAAGAAAATGAAAGTCTTTATCCCTCCTATAACTAGCCTTCATTGAATTGAAATATTTTTCATTTGCATCTTTGCATTTCTTGGTTGAGTCAATAGTCTTCACATAATTAAAGGTTTCATCCATTACCTTTGGACCTAAGAAAAAACCTCTAAAATGAAGTGCTTAATCTAAAATTAATTAGATCTTTTTCTTTAATATCAAGCCAACACTAGATAGGTTTAGAGCCTTGGATTAGGATTGGAGAGTAAACTCTCCTAGCCACAAAAATCAACCTAGAATTCATTAATGAGAGTGAACACCCATTCTTGCAACCAATGTGTCAGGAAGCTCCTCCAACACATGAGTCAAGCATGAGGTCACATCAGGGAAAGTAGGGAGATTAGCCCTCTCTCCTTGTGTTGGTGTTTGTAGTACCACTTTGATCATTATATATAAGGGGGTTCTATTGGTTGACACATTCATAGTTTTTGGCTTAGCTACCTGCCCTTACATGCAGTCGGATTTACGATTGTTCACCCTACCATTGATTGTTAGGTGGTAGCCTTAGTGACCTTTCCTAGACATCTACATAAGTAATTGCAAATGTGACATGCATGTAGTACCTGGGGTAGACATTCATTCACAGTATTAGTTCCCCCAGAGGGTGCTCACCTTAATAAAGGGTACTTTCACTGGTTAGGGTTGTTTCATGTCGATCATCGTAGCTTCTCCTCGCACCTTCTCTAGCTAACCTTGTGGGGAACTTGACCCTCCCTCATAGGGTTGGCTTTTGGAAGGCCCCTGAGCCAATTGGTTTTCTTGTTGTTGCCTAGATTTGATTAGGGGTGTGCTCATTGAGTCCAAGTCTGGGTTGGCCATAGGTTGATTTGTGTTTGTTAGTAACATATTTTTTCATCGTGGTTGAATTATCGTGTCAGTCCCATTGAGTGTGAGGACTTGAGCCTATTATGGAGGTGAAACCACCTCTAAAGTGGTGAGAGATAGAATACAAGGATTTATAAGGGTCTTATATTTGGTTTTACGAGACTGGTTTGGTTGAAGTGGAAGTTGTAGATGAACGTCCTCCACCAAATTTCAATCCACCTTTAACTAAGCCAGATGCCCCTTTACTTGTCCAAGGGAAATTTTTAGTGAACCCTTTTCTTTGTTAAGTCATCCTCCCATCATGTATGTACCCAGTGTTTCATCTAGTGTATTTGAGCCTATGAGCCCATCTCCAAGTGGGACAGGGGGAAATTCCCCCGAGGGAATGCCAACAGTGTCCTCATTGCCACCCCTTAGCTCCATTGGACCTACATCATCCACACCTTTTATTTTTGGTTCCTCCATTTGGGGGACACCAATTGTGTCATCAACTCCATCCTTTAGTATACCTAGCGTCCCAATGCCCATCCCTTCAATTCCCACTTATAGATTTTTTTCTAGTGGGGGGTTGAGCTTTGGTTTCAGCATGGGAAGTAGAAATCCTTCAACTTCCACCAATCCAACGAGTGACTCGACATCATAAAGTGTAGGTGTACCTTTTAGATGGAGTATTCCTAGTGGTTTTTTGGTTGTCCCCAATCAGATTGGGGGAAGTAGTATATCTGGAGGTTTTAACTTTCCTTTGGTTAGCACATCTTTCCCTAGGGGCACATCCCTTGGGAGAAATTTTTCATCATGGGAAAGCCTTTGCATGTGTATGAGGGAATATGTTATTTTATTTCCTTATCATACTTGATCATTTCAAGGGTAGTGATAAAGAGATAAGTTTGCGAAAACCTCTGCAAATTTATTGATTTAGTTGTATATAGTTTTAGATTTCTAGTTCTCTAAAAGAATTGAAAATCACCTATGGAGAAGAGGTGATCTTTCCTTGGTTGATTCATGGAATCACATCTATTACGATGCCTTATATGGATTGCTTTCATGAAAATGTCCTTGGCGATTTTTGGGTAAGTGTGAATAATTTTTATATAGTGAATATTTTTGTGCTTGACATGATGAAAATGGATGTGTTCCTCGTGATTGTTGGGTAAGTGTGAATGATATATAGTCAAATCTCAGTGGGTTAGCTCAATCAGTTCAAATGCACTATTTCAAGGTGGACTTTGTTGTGAGGCCTCCAGTTATAGTTCGATTGAGGTTTGAGGTAGGTTGAGTCCCATTAGATCACTACCTACTATTATGGATGGTGGTTGAGCCACCCTCCATTCGGATATTCAAAGGAACAGGGGAGGATCTCATGAGGGTTTCCTTGGAAAAACAAAAATTGACATATAGTGAAATGAAAAACATGTGTGATGAAGCCCAAATAAATGCAACATGCTAAAGATAGAATTACAATTCATTAAATCGATCATTCCATCTTCTTAAGATATAAATTTAATTGCATTAGTCATTCCATATTCTTTTTGGTTTGGGAGATTTTATTTTATTTTCCTGGTGCTTGAATGTGAGAAAATATTTTAGTGTGTGGAATTGGAAAAATATATGTTCATTGAATTTATAGTGCAAGTGATCCAGGTGGATATCGGGGGCCACCCACATTTTCCAAATGGCTCAAAACAATTTTCTGGCCATTTTGGCAATTTACTATTTTTAGCAGGTTTTCACTTCCGAGGCCATTTTGAGGGCCTAAATGAAGTTTTTTTGAGATCGAGGTTCTCAAAGATAGATGAAGGCATCATTGAGCCCCCAAAATGAATCTCCTCGATGATACCTTTCCAACGAGCTATCACACGCCTAAAACGGAGATCGTATGCAAAAGTTATGACCCCGGGAAGTTGATGCAC
>JZKD02S2365891.1:194088-228633 GCA_000966675.3 Picea glauca | reverse complement strand
GGTGCTAGAGAATCTAGAGAGTTGGTGCTCTCAGCAAATAGCATCTTGCAAAACAGAGGTTGTAGCCTCATTATGAGTTGGATCTCATATGTATAATAATGTAAAAAATGTAAATCTTACTTATCATATAAAGAAGAAGAGGTTTTTACCCTTTATGGGTTTCATCAGAAAATATCTGTCTCTGTGTATTTCCAATGTGTGAATGATGTTGAATGTTCTATTGCTTACTTCCCTGCATTAATTTGATCGTCATTGAGTGCTCTGTAAAGAGTTTAAAATAAGCATAATTGTTTAAGCATGGTAACAACTATTCACCCCCCCCCCTCTCAGTTATCCAACAATTGGTATCAGAGCTAGGATCCTTTTATCTAAAGGTAGATTTGTAAGCTTAAACATGACAATTCATGAAGGGACTTCATCCACTAATCCTCCTCTATTTGATGGAACAAATTTTTCCTTTTGTAAGGTTAGAATGAGAACATACCTAATGGCCTTAGGTGCTGATGTTTGGGATGGAGTAGAGACTGGATACATAAAGCTTGTTGTGCTAGCTTCCAAGGATGATAAGTTATAATTTAGCTTTAATGCTAAGGGAATGAATGCTATCTTGAATGGACTTGCAAAAGCCGAGTTTGTAAAGGTGGTGCATCTTCAAACTACCAAAGAAATGTGGGATAAACTTATTAGCAGCTATGAAGGAAATGAGAAAGTAAAAGATGCCAAACTTCAAACATTTAGGTTGAAGTTTGAACAACTAAAGATGAATGAAGATGAAACAATTAGCAAGTAGTTTTTAAGAGTTGAAGAACTTGTGAATTCCATGAAGGGTCTTGGTGAGAAGATTGAAGAATCAATTTTAGTTCAGAATATTTTAAGATCTTTGCTTGATAAATTTAATCCAAAAGTCTCTGCAATAGAAGAACTAAATGATATTGAAACTCTGTCCATTGATCAACTCCTAGTAACTTTAACTACATATGAAATGAGAATCAACAAAGATAAATCCACTACTAGACAAGCATCTTTTAAAGTAGACAAGAATACTGATTCAGATTTAGATGATATTGAGGCAAAATTTGTGAGAAGGTTAAAGAAAGGATCAGGAAAATACAAAGGTAATATGCCCTTCAAATGTTTCAATTGTGGTAAGATAGGTCATTTCTCAAATAAGTGTCCACACAAGAAAAAGGACCAGAACTCTAAAGGTGAAGAGAAGCACAAATCCAAAAGATTTGATAAAAAGAAAATTTTATGTGTAAACAATGATGATTCCTCATAAGACACCGATAATGACTCTTCCTGTGAAGATAAGGTAAATGACTCCATGTTTATGGCCAAAGAGGATTATGATAATAAAAGCACAGGTAGTGATGATAATGATGAATAAGTTGTGGTTGACTTGGAAAGAGAGTTGATCAATGCTTTGGAAGAGATTGACAGACTCAGACTTAAGAAGAGAAAGCAAAAACAATTGTTGATACAGTTCAAGAAAGGCACTAAAAAACACGATGAAGACTTTGCCCTGCTAAAAGTGGAATTAGAAGAGGCAAAGAAAATCAAGGACATTCTGAAACAACAGTTATCAGAGAAGAAAGCTAGGTGTGAAGCCTTGGAAGAAGAAGTAGTGAAAACCAGAAAAGCGATGGAGAAGTTTAAGGCATTGTATCACCAAACTCTGTCAAGTATTAAAGCTTCAGAAGGATTAACCTCCATTCTAAATCATCAAAGAAACCCAAAGTTGAAAGTTGGCTTGGGGCATGAAGAAGGATCAAGTAGTGATCATCCAATTAATACAGAACCTATCAAGTTTGTCAAATCCTCAAACATTGACAACAGTCACTCTGCAGAAACAAAGAAAGAGAATCAACCATTGAGAAGGAATGAAAGAAAAAGTATCAGAACCGAACCTGTAGATCAAAGAAACTATCAGCATGGAAGAAATCGACTCACTCAAAGAAGACAATATTCCTCCAGGTACAAAGGATTTTTCTATGCATATTGTTTTTTCTGTTCTAACTTTGGTCACAAAGCTATAAATTGTTCTTTATGATTTAGATATGAGAAATCAAGTTTTTCAAGAATTTTGAGACAGCCAAGCAACAAACAATCACAGACTATAAATCATGTGAAGACTGGGAGAAGGACACAGGTGAAACACAACAACATTTATGAGCATAACAATCGTTATGATATGTTATTCAGTGACCCAGAATGTTACAACTGCCATAATTATGGACATAAAGCTGCATACTGTCACTTAAGAAACTATAAGCCAGATTTGAATCCTGTTGCTGAAAATTTCAAGGTTTGGAAAAAGAAAGAAGATGACCAATGCGTATTAGTGTTATCAGCCCAAAGACAAAATAATCCCTGGTATATTGACAGTGGATGTTCCAAACATATGACTGGAGACAAAAATAAGTTTCTAACTCTAAGTGAAAGCAAATTAGGGAATGTAACTTTTGGAAATGATGCACCAAGAAAAATGAAAGGTAAAGGAATGGTAAATTTGAGTAATGGCAAAGGAAAAGCTCAAGATGTGTTGTTTGTAGATGGTTTGAAACATAATCTACTAAGTTTCAGTCAAATTTGTGACAAAGGATGTGAAGTTTCTTTTACTTCTAAAGACTATAAAATAAAGTCTTTGAGTTTAGGACAACTGGTTGCAAAAGGGATAAGAACAGAAAACAATGTCTATGTGTTAAAAGAACAAAAAGAAGAATTCCACTTAAGAAAATATGATGAAAGTTGGTTGTGGCATAGGAGACTTAGACACCTAAATTTTGATCATATAATCAAGCTCAGAAACAATGGGGCGGTAAAAGATCTTCCAAATATATCAAAGCCATATGACTTTGTTTGTAAACCTTGCCAGATAGGAAAACTTACTCGCACTCAGTTCAAATCTAAAAAAATTCCTTCAACAAAAAAACCTCTCCAGTTAGTACATATGGATTTATGTGGACCATCAAGGAAAGAAAGTACAGGAAAAGAAAATTATTTTATGTTGATTATTGATGATTATTCTAGACTAACATGGATTGCCTTTTTGAAGGAAAAATCTGAAGCATTTGAAAAATTCAAAGTGTTTAAGGCTCTGAATGAGAATCAAACAGGAAAAAGATTAAAGGAAGTAAGGTCTGATAGAGGAGGAGAGTTTAGTTCATGGAACTTCAAAGAGTTCTGTGATAAACATGGGATCAAAAGAGAGTACACAGTTCCAAGGACTCCACAGCAAAATGGAGTTGTTGAGAGGCAGAATAGATCAGTACAGCAAATGGCAAGATCAATGATGAATGAAAGGAACATACCTTAGACATATTGGGTGGAAGAAATTCATACATCTGTTCATATCCTTAACAAAGCTCATCTCAGGCCACACAGTGACAAGACTCCTTATGAACTATGGTTTGGAAGACCTACTTCAATCAAGCATTTTAAATTCTTTGGGAGTAAATGTTATATCAAGAACAATGATGAAATTATTGGCAAATGTGATGATAGGGATGATGAAGGTATCTTCTTGGGTTATGCTACAAACAGTAAAGGGTATAGATGTTACAATAAGAGGCTGCATAAACTAGTTGATTGTATAGACATAAAAGTTGATGAAGAAATCTCGGTCAGAAATGTAAGCAGTGTTGAACCAAGCACAGAAGATATAGTTGAAGATGAAGATGAACAGGTCCAAGGATCAGAAAGAGAAGGATCTAAATTAGATGTAGATACAAATACTTAGGCTGACATAAATCAACAGAAAGAAACAAACTCACCTCTCAGAATTGTTAGAAAGAATCATCCTAAAAATCAGATAATTGGAGACATAAATAAAGGAGTTCAGACAAGAAGGAAATTGATGAAAGACTCAGAACAATATCATGTTGTTTTTTTATCTATGACTGAACCTAAAAATTTTGATGAATCCAGCTAGCATGATGATTGGATTAGATCTATGAATGAAGAGCTTGATCAAATTGAGAAGAACAATACTTGGGAGCTTGTCCCTAGACCTGAAGATAAGAATGTAATAGGTTCCAAATGGGTGTTCAAAAATAAAATGAATCAAAAAGGACAAGTTGTTAGAAATAAAGCCAGATTGGTCTATAAAGGGTATGCACAAGTTGAATGTCGGGACTTTGATGAAAATTTTGCACCAGTGGAAAGATTGGAAGCCATCAGAATGTTCCTTGCATATTCATTCCATAAGAACTTTAAAGTGTATCAGATGAATGTTAAGTAATCTTTTCTTAATGGAGATCTAGAGGAAGAAGTATATATGGAGCAACCTAAAGGATTCTCATTGACAGATAATCCTAATTATGTTTGCAAGATGAAGAAGGCATTATATGGACTGAAACAAGCACCATGAGCTTGGTATTATAGACTGGACAAATTTTTACAAGACAAAGGGTTCAAGAAAGGTAGTGTTGACAACAATCTCTACATTAAGTATGAAGGTGATAATTTACTAGTTTTTTTGGTTTATGTAGATGATATTATTTTCGGTTGTACTAATGAATCATTTGTCTAGTGTTTTGCTAACTCTATGTAAACAGATTTTGAGATGTCGATGATAGGAGAACTATCATATTTTCTTGGTTTACAAATAAATCAGAGTTCTAGAGGAATATTTATCTCTCAAGAAAAATATTTGAAAGAGATGTTGAAGAAATTTCAGATGGAGGATTCCTCTCCTGTTAGTACACCTATGGTGGTTGGTTGCAAGCTCAGTAAAGATGATATGTCACCTGATGTTGATCAAAGGACATATCGATCAATGATAGGCAGTCTTTTGTACATCACAGCATCCCGTCCTGATATAAACAAAGTCACTTGGTAGCTGTCACAAGGATATTCAAATACCTGAAGGGAACACTGACTTATGGTTTGTGGTATCCTAGAAATCAGAATTTCCAGTTAACTTCTTATTCAGATGCATATTGGGAAAACTGTGTTGATGAGATAAAAAACACCAGTGGAGGAGCATTCTTCCTGGGTGACTCATTAGTAGCATGGCTTAGTAAAAAGAAAGAATCTATTTCCTTATCAACTACAGAAGCAGAGTACATTTATGTTGTTACTTGTTGCACTCAGATTTTATGGATGATACAAACTCTTGCAGATTTGAAGGTAACTTACACTAATCCCATTCCACTTCACTGTGATAACACCAATGCCATCAGTCTCCCTAAGAATCTTGTACTTCATTCAAAATCTAAGAAAATGCCAATAAAATACCATTTTCTCAGAGAACAAGTTACAAACAGAATTGTTTAGGTGAATTATATTCCTTCCATAGAACATATAGCTGATATCTTTACTAAGCCGTTAGCAACGACCCCTTTTGGATATCTTCATCAAACGTTGGGGGTTATAACCTCTTTTGTCTAATCTGTTCACCTGGTCAAGGGGAGTACTTATTGAATATCTGTTATATTTCTAAGCTTCTCATAGTTGACAGGGTGATTATGTATTGCAACAGCTTAGGGGGAGCGTGTTTCTTCTTTGACATTGATGTCAAAGGGGGAGAAAGTGTAGTAATTTCAAGGATGCTACAGTGGTATAGTTGGATGTTCTTCAAGGGGTTTCCATCAATGCCAAAGGGGGATATTGTTGGCATGTTTTCAGACAGAGATAGAGTATGCGTGTTTGTCATTGATGGCAAAGATCAAGACCAGCAGTGCAACGATGATCACATGGCAAGATCAGAAGAGAAAACTCTAGGAGTCAAGGAAGCAACTCACGACAGAAAATCGTGAAATGAGAAACCATGACGTTTCAGAGTTTCGGATACCAGAAGTTGGAGGAGTCAAGAGTCGAGACTCTTCATCACAGGAGTCTCGAAGTTGAGAAATGCGAAACACCGAAAAGTTGATTTGACTCCATTTCGGAGTTTCGGATACCGGGAGTTGGAGGAGTCAAGAGTCGAGACTCTTCATCACAGGAGTCCCAAAGTTGCGAAATGTGAAACACCAAAAAGTTGATCTGACTCCATTTCGTAGTTTTGGATACCGAGAGTTGGAGGAGTCAAGAGTCAAGACTCTTCATCATAGGAGTCCCGAAGTTGCGAAATGTGAAATTGCGAAATTTCAAAGACTCCATTTCGGATTTTCGGATACCGAGAGTTGGAGATGTCAAAGACACTCACAACAAGATTGATGAAATCACGAAATGAAAAATCGCGAAATGTCAAAGACTTCATTTCGGAGTTTCGGATACTGGGAGTTGGAGATGTCAAGGACACTCACAACAAGAATGATGAAATCACGAAATGTGAAATCGTGAAATTTCAAAGACTCCATTTCGGATTTTTGGATACCGGGAGTTGGAGGTGTCGAGGACACTCATGACAAGAATGATGAAATCATGAAATGAGAAATCATGAAAGTGCTTTATGGATAAATGCTTGGTCACCATCGATGGTCATGTGAGAGGGAGGAGCTAGCACGAAGCTAAGCTCTTTTTCAGCGATTGTAACATGAAGAGTCGAGACTCTTCACTACAGGAATGTCGAAATGCCGAAATGCCAAAATGCAAAAATGTGAAATGGAGAAATAAATGCGAGTCACAAAAGCACCTTCTAAACAAGTGTGTGGTCACCACCTGAGGCCACATGTGA
This sequence comes from Picea glauca, assembly GCA_000966675.3. NCBI lineage: Eukaryota > Viridiplantae > Streptophyta > Pinopsida > Pinales > Pinaceae > Picea > Picea glauca. The sequence goes on along the minus strand of JZKD02S2365891.1, from coordinate 222,014 downwards.
AAGGAAAGGTGAAAGGTGCCAAAGGCACAAGGCTCAATAGGTTCACAGTGTAACTGCTAGAAATGACGGATGGTTTCTGCCAGAGGACTCAAAGAAACTTCAGGGTGATCACTAGAGAAGATGAAGAGTCTCGAGGCATCCTCCAGTGGAATGAAGACTATTCATAGAGGCTATTGACAGATGTAAGACCGTTGGAGCCTGGAACTGCAACAGAGGGAATGAGCTCGACTGTGACAAAGAAGACGAAGAGTCTTGACTGCTGGAGAGGATAAGGAATCTTGGCATAACACCCAGTGATGATGGACGCATGGGTTTAACCACCATAGAATCTGAAGAGTCACAATGATGATCAAGCAGAGCACTCGACATAGGGAGAGCATGCAGAAGCATTGTGTAGATAGCATGCACAAGGTGCATAGAGACTATAAGAATGCATAACAAAGAAGAGAAGAAGTTGATGCTATTGAGAGTGATTCAGACGTGTAGAAGGAGGCAGTGTGCAGCAGCTGAAATACACAGAAGAGGAATGGTGCATCGCATGGACATGGAGCACAGAGAATAAAAGGGAGAAGAGTAGAAAGCGCAAGGGATGTGTGCAGGAAGACAGTGAGGCAGATAGAGCATGGCAGTGTAGCAGTACAATGATGAGACTGGTAAGCCATTGATGAACATTATATCATTGTAATAAGTTTTAGTAGAAAATATTTATATTTCAGGGTGGTAGGGAGGTGCTAGTGAGGACTATTGTCCTCAAAGGTTCAAGTGGGTGCTTGAACATAGGGAGTTGTAGCTTCCATCTGGGTACATCCAAAGAAACCAGAGTAGTAGGGTGGTGCAAGGGAGAACATTGGTTCTCTGATATACAGGTTGGTGCCTGTGTAACTAGAAGTTGATGCTTCCATCCAGTTGGGGCTGTAACTCTTAGGAAGTTGGTGCTTCCATCTAGTTGGTGTTGAAACTCTTAGGGAGTTGGTGCTTCCTTCTATTTGGTGCTAGAGAAACCATGGAGTTGGTGCTTCCTTCTAATGGGTGCTAGAGAAACCAGGGAGTCGGTGCTTCCTTCTAGTGGGTGCTAGAGAATCCAGAGAGTTGGTGCTCTCAGCAAGTAGTATCTTGCAAAACAGAGGTTGTAGCCTCATTATGATTTGGAGCTCATATGTATGATAATGTAAAGAATGTAAAGATTACTTATCATATAAAGAAGAAGAGGTTTTTACTCTTTATGGGTTTCCTCAGGAAATATATGTCTCTTTGTATCTCATATGTGTGAATGATGTTGAATGTTATATTGCTTACTTCCCTGCATTATTGTGATTGTCATTGACTATTCTGTAAAGAGTTTAAAATAAACATAATTGTTTAAGCATGGTAACAACTAATTCACCCCCCTCCTCTCAGTTGTCCAACAAATCCAAATAATAAGAATCTAATAAATTTATACTTAAAAAAATTATAATAAGCTTAATAATAAATTTATAAACTTATAAACTAGAAAATTCATTGTAAATAATTTATGAAGATATAAAATTATATATTCACGGAACAAATATAATATAGTAAAATTAAAACATAACTTACAATGACTTGAATAAAAATGTTTGAAGTAAAAAAAAAAAAGGAGACAAAAACAACATAACATAAAAAAAACTAAGTCATCTCACACCTTATTTGGGACCTATCCTGACCACCCTTTATCATCTCAACTTCATCATGTTATTGAATTGCCTTATCAAACTATTATCTTTGATTTCATCACCCATTTCAATGTATCCATAATTACTTCTCATATTTCTCTTTTAAATTGTTTAAAACACTTTAGACTTTTCTCTTATAAACGTGTTATCTGGGAAACTTTGGAGAATTGTGCAAACTTAAATGAAAATAAACCTTCAGAGCCTCTTCCATTTAATCAAATATGCAATGCCTAGTTAATTAAAATGGGTGCATTAACCTTCCCAACTATACTCTTATCTCTCATGTTATTACTTTCTAAAATTAATAAGGCACTTGGTTAATTAAAATGGATGCATTAATATTCCAAACTATACCCTTATTTTTTTATGTTATTACTTTCTATAATCAACCCTTATTTTTTATGTTATTACTTTCTATAATCAATGGGGCACTTTAACAACACATAGATGGAAGCTGAATCATTACAATCATCTTTATAATTAAAGTTTTTAAATTAAAAAGAAGACATTGTTAACAATTTTTCTAGTGTGAAGGGATGGACAAAACATAGAGAAATATTTTTTTATAAACTTAAAATAATACATAAAATCTCAAAAGTGATATTTTTTTATAATCTTTTTAATCATTAATTATAAATTTATACTAAATTATATGAAAAAAAAAGACATTAAAGTTTTTAAATTAAAAAGAAGACATTGTGAACAATTTTTCTAGTGTGAAGGGATGGACAAAACATAGAAAAATATGTTTTCATAAACTTAAAATAGTACATAAAATCTCAAAAAAAATATTATATTATGTTTAATTGTTAATTATAAATTTATACTAAATTATATGAAAAAATGTTTTTTTACAAAAATAAGTTTATGTTAAAAATTTATCCATCCCTAAATATTAATAGAAACAAACATAATAAAATATGAAGAATATAGCATGTCTTTTATTTCAATTATTTGAAGAGGAAAACCTATTGCACATAAAAGCATAACTCAATGTTCTTGGGTTTCTCCAATGAACTTTTGGAGTGTAGAATATTTTTTAGCACCAAGTTTTCTTAGAAAAAATTGAAAAAGTGTAGGGTTTAGGATGCATCCCAAATTTATAATTTCCAATGTAATTTGAACAAACAATGTAACAGTATTGGCCAAAGAAGCATTCACAATTTTTTCTCAACCTCCTATGGCATGAGCCAAGAATGTTTACTCACTCTATCTTGTGCTTTCGACACACATAAAGTAAGCACAGACTTAAAGAGAGGTTACAATAACTTGAAAAAGAAGGAATGAAATGGAACCGACTTCTCTCAGGGGAAGCAACACCTGGAGGTCATCAAAGCAAAGCCACACACTGCATTTTAATAAATTAATGATGAGTACAATATATATGATGATATTCGGTTTAGACGGTTGGAACCAACCTCTAACTAAATCGCAACTAATCTCCATTATTTCTAAGTCTCCCCTTTAATGGAGAAAGGATTGACATCCACACCTAACATCTCCCTAAACAGTTCAAATTTTATCTTCCCAAGGGGCTTAGTGAAAATATCAGCAACATTTTCACTAGTATTACAATACATTAAAGCAATGTCATTAAACTGCATCCTTTCTCGAATAAAATAAAACTAAGTATCAACATGTTTTGTCCTTGAATGGTAAATTGGATTATTTTCCAAATTGATTGAGCTCTGGTTATTGCATTTTATTATCGTAGCTTTCCTTTGTTCTTCTCCAACATCTTGAAGTAGTCTTCTCAACCAAACAACTTCCCAAGTTTATACACATAATGCTTTATATTCTGCCTCAGTGGATGACAAAGATATAGTAGGTTTTTTCTTACTTCTCTATGAAACAATCTCGGATCCAATGCCAAAGGCATAACCTATAGTAGATCTTCGATCATCCAGATTTCCATCCCAATCTGAATCTGAGTAACATGTCTGCTCAACATCGAATGAATCTGTATATTTAATACCATAATCAATTGTTCCTTTGAGATACTTGAGTACCCCTTTCGCTGCATTCCAATGGTTTTCTAGAGGTTTTTCCATAAACTGACTTAACACACTAACAAAATATGTTATGTCGGGTCTAGTTATAGTGAGATAGTTCAATCTTCCCACCATCTGTCTATACATTGTACCATTTACCTCCTTTGAACCATCATCACAGTAAAGTTTCATGTTCTCCTGCATTGGAACATAAGAAACTTTACACTGATCCATTTTAAACTTATTAAGTACTTATCTGACATATTTACCTTGAGACAAAAAGGTTTGACCAACATTTATCCAAAATTCAAGACCTAGGTAGTGGTGTAACTCACAAAGATCTTTCATTTCAAATACCCGTGACATCTACTTCTTAATTCCACTAATCATTTTTTTTGAATTTCCTTTAATAATTGAATCATATACAACATGCCCCTTTTCATAAAAAATGGTATACAGATTTGGATCACTTTTGCTCCTCATAAAACCCTGCTGAAGAAAGAAGGAATCTATATTCCCATACCATGACCTAGGTGCTTGTTTCATTCCATACAATGTTTTCTTTAATTTACACACTAAATGTTCCTCACTACTTTTCACAAACCCCTCTGGTTGAGTAAAGTAAACCTCCTCCTTTAACTCACCATTCAAAAAAAAAGATTTTACATCTAATTGGTGAAGCTTCCAATGGTACTTTGTAGCTAGTGCAATTAACATCCTTATAGTCTTTAATTTAGCTATTGGTGCAAATTTTTCTGCATAATCAATGCCCTCCTTCTATGAATACCCTTTTTCCACCAATATGGATTTATATTTATCTATACTACCATCTGCTTTGAATTTAGGTTTGTATATCCATTTACATCCTATGGGTTTTTTATCTTTAGGCAATTCAGTCAATTCCCAAGTTTTGTTTTTCATTATAGAGTCATATTATTCCTCCATTGTTTTTCTCCACTCTTCATGTTCAATAGATTCATTAAAAATCATGGGTTATATGAAATTTGAAATACTACTCATCAATGCATAATCTTTATATTTTTCAGGTGGATGAACCTATCATGAAGATCTTCTCAATTGGCTGGTGACTTATTCTCTGTTTTGTGAAGATTCTTCTTCATTGTTGGATGTATCCATGTCACTTGATGCCTTTTCCTATTGGTGTTTCTCTTCTTTGACCTCTTCATATTCAAGAAGTACTTGCCATCCTTCATGACTATTGTCTTCATTATTTCCTTCTTTCTGCTCATGGAAAATTACATCTCTACTTGCAAACACGTTGTGAGTAGATGGATCAAATAGTTTATATGCTTTAAATTCTGAACAGTAACCTATAAAAACATATTTGATAGCTTTAGCATCAAGCTTCTTCATGTTCTCCTTTGTAATATGTGCAAAATATTTACACCCAAATATCCTCAAATTATTGACTGCTGGTTTAGAATCATATAAGGCTTCGAAAGGAGTTTTATGATCAAGACACCTTGTTGGAATTCTATTATTTAAATAAACGATAGTGCTAATGGCCTCATCCAAAAAAGAATTTGAGATATTCTTACCTTTCATCATACTTCATGCACACTCCACCAGAGTTCTGCTTTTTCTTTTTTGCAACTTTGTTTTGTTGTGGAGTGTGGGGTATTGTAAATTGTTGAATTATTCCATGGTCTTTGCAATACTTGATGAAGTTCCCTAATTTGTACTCTCCCCCTTGATATGAGTGGAGGACTTTAATGGTCTTTCATGTTTGCTTCTCCACCATGTTTTTAAATTCCTTGAAGTATTCAAAAACATCCCTCTTTTTTCTAAGGAAATAAACCCATGTGTATCTTGTGCAGTCATCAATAAATAATAAAAAATAATAAGCACCACCTAAGGACCTCATCTGCGTTGGTCCACAAACATCAATATGTATAAGTTCTAATACATATTTCCTTCTCCTATCAGAATTAGAATGGAATTCATCTTTGTGCATCTTTCCTAATGCACAACCTTCACAAGCAACATATGCATTATTCAACATAGGTATTCCTTTAACCATACTTTGTTTTTGTAATAACAACAAATCATGGTAATTAATGTGGCCATACCTTTGGTGTCAAAGAGTTTCTGTAGGCATAGTTGTAAAAGTCAATGCTTGATGATTCTTGTTGGTGACATCAAGTTTGTACAGACCTCCAACTCTGACTCCCGAGGCAATAGTTCTGTAATGATCATGCAAGTCCTTCACTATCATGGATGATTTTAGGGGCTAAATTTCGCTCATGGGCTAATTTTCCATGGTTTTTCCAAAAATGAGATTCGCTATTTTAAAAATGATTCTCCCAAATTCTATAAGATAAAATTATTTTACCTTAAAAATAGCCAAAATTTTATAAAAGCTATATAAAATCCTTATAAATTTGAATATTTTTACAAAAATATCGCCAAAAATTTATAGTTGGCATATGAAGGATTAGTAAGATTCGCCAAGGTTTCTACATTTTAAAACAAATTTCCATCCTTAAAATCATCCCTATTCACTATACAATGTGTATTGAAGAATTCGACCTTCAAATTCTAATATGTAATTGTGTACACAAAAATCAAGTTTTTTTTTTATCCCAGGGACATACACAACATTGTGAATGTGTCTGATAATACCATTTGAAATTGTTACTGGTGTATCTCCATATCCCTTGATTTGATAAGAATGATCATCTCCAAGATAAATATGGGCACCATTATGTGTTTCTTTAAATTTTATATACCAATTCTTGTTACATGTCATGTGAATTGAATCTCCAGAATCAACAAACCATGCGTCAACATCATTATCTTCAGTAGACAGTGCATCATTAGACACAAACAATCTGAGATCTTTTGAATCAAAATTCAGGTTTTCTTCTACAAAATGTCCTGAATGTTTTCTATTTTTATCCTAGCCTCGTCATTTTTCTTCTTATAACATTCTTTGGAAAGATGCCCAGTCCTACCACAATAGAAGTGTTGATGGGTCTGAAATCCCTTGATTCAACAGTAGGAACCAAACCCGCCACCGAGGCCCAATTAGACTCTATAGCGTTTAAAGATGGAATGGTTCTCCAGTTCTTGCGATCTGACCAAATTATTGATGGGCTTTCTGTTTTCTTGTGAAGGCTCCTTCTTCAGTTAGGACTTTTTTCTTCTTTATTTTCTCTTGGGTGGGATTGGTATGAGAGATGCAATCTAGTATAAACCAGCTTGACAGCAAACATGATTAATTTTTAACTACTAGGGAAGAGAATGAGCTTGGGATAACCTGCTGCTTAAACATTCAGACAATGATTCTATACCACAGGACTATTACTAATATATCAACCATGTGAGCATCCAATTATTGTCTGAGAAACTAATTATCAGAAAGAAAGTACATATGTAATAAGATAATGGCAAGAAAAATAATTCATCTACCATAACCATTCATCACATAATAACACAACGATTCATTTTCATCATTAAATCCAAGAACCTTAAAACATTACACCGGAAAACTTGACAACAAAATTAATTGATCTTACTCATTACTACATTCTTCATGAAACGGGATAGGAAGTAGTTCTTCTCCAAGTCCAATCACATGCATTTGATGAAAAAAGTTTGTCTTTGGTCTAGAAGGACTTCTCAATTCATAGCACCTTCAAAATAATTCTTAACAACCAGAAAGAAAGAGTTCTTACAACAACCATTGACCCTTCACTAATTGGTCAATGTCTTTATTTATAATATAAAGTTTAACTGAAATTAAGTGCTAAGTGTAGTTTAAGAAAAACAAAAATTGCCATGTGGCATCATCTTCTAACATTTTCTTCAACATTCAACCCGAGATATCTCTTGAAAAGGGTTAGTTCTCTCATATTTGGACCAACTGATAAATAGTTCATCACAAGTTTGGGCCCATGGAAATATTTGTTGTTCCATCGGAGCTGCATATATTCTCTTGATGTCCATTGCATGCGCCCAGTACTTTGCTAGACTGGAGTCCAACTACTGTAGCATGCTTCGGGCTCTGATTGGATGTTCTACGAATCGTATCACTTGCCTGGGTCTTGCATCAATCATCTTTGCGAGTTCTTTGGTCCACAACGAATCTTGTTTAGCATGCGACTTCACTATGTCGCTCAGGTCGACGAAGTTGTTGGGGGTACTGAATTCGGAGAGTCCAATATTTTTCATCACTTTATTAATTTTATCCCAGTGATTCTTTCATCTGATCCACTGCTCTTGGATTTCTCAGTGTGGGTCCCGAGACATATTAGCCCAGTACTCAGCTGACATCTTCATATGATTAAGACTACTTTTTCCAACCATTTGGATGTCATGTTCTTCTTTGTTTTGTCCCTACTGGACTGCCTTAACATAATCGAGTCTTTCTACTTCTCGTTGCACCCTTTCATACCATTTATCCATATCCTTGCATGTTGCGAGTGCCATGAGAGTGTCCTCCTAGAACTCAGCTATTTTCGCAGTTAACAGGTTTCGTTCTTTCTTCAATTCGTTGTAAACTTCTTGAACTCACCTTTTAGGTACACAATAGTCTGTGTGGTGAATTTATAGTATTCAACCAAGTGACACAAGTGTCCAAGCTCCTTTAGGGCAGCGGCTAGTTCCTTTTCATCTCTCTTGACTCTAGCCAAGGTGGAATTTGAGAGTGCCTTTCCCACGCCAAGAAGTTCAAACGTCTGGGCATTTTCTATGTTAATCAAGTTCTCCTCTGTAGTAACCAAGATGGAGTGAACCAACATGATCCTTCTTCTTTTTTTTGTCCTTTTCACAATGGCCTTTCTCTTTTGATCGTAGGAGATGGAATAGATATTTGTTATCTCGTCTACCAGTTCTGGTATCTGTCGATCACCCCACATGAGTGTGTTTCCCAGGCTGTCGGTGGTGTATACTCGTTCAATATTGGGTTGCTCAACTTCCTCGCTATGCCTCATAGGCCCAACCTCTACTTGACGCTCATTGGGGATTTGAGTATTAGGAAGAATAAAGACGTTGGGTACATCCTCATTACTTACCTTCTCATTGGTCGTAGAATCGTCGATTTCCTTTTGCGGGGATTCTTTCTTCAGCTCCTCTGGTTCGGGATTGTGCTTCAGAGATGCCTCGGTATCCAATGTATTGGGTCTCTTTGTTTCAAGGCCACCTTTGTCTTATGTTTCCTTTTGTGGGACCTCTTTTGTTTGAAATTCGGGCTCCGAGGAAGAAGTCTTCTCAAAACCATTTTCCTCTTGGACATGCACAGGGGTGTCGTGACATGACTCCAGGCTCTCATCGTTGATGTATATATTTAGAAGCTTGCTCAGAGGGTTAGGCACACGTGTTCTGACCAACACCTTGCCTATCTCTAGATGATTTGTCTCACCTTTCGATAGCCTTGTTGGTGATGTAGTGGATTCTAAGCCATCCGACCCATTGATGTTACCAAGGTTTGTGAAATCAGGGTTGCCTGGCTCCGTAGAGCCTCCTTCTCGGATATCAGTTGGAACCCTATGTGTTATTATGAGGTAAGGGTTATCTTGCATCTGCTTCATTAGTAGTTGGGCCTGCTGCCACAGAATTCCCCCCGTCCCCTATTTAACTTGAACCTCGAGGGAATCCCTGATAAGTACTGGAGATTCCTGATAAACTTTTACGGCTCCAATGGATTCTTGGGGGTCGCCCACCACTTTGTCCGGTTCCAATGCTATCGTCCCTTCTTGGGTCCTGAGAATTGGTTGCTCCAAGGTCGTCACTTTCTCTTCCCAACTCATGGCCCTGAACCAGGTTCTTCCAGGGTCAGCCATCCTTGTCGCCACCTCATTCCAGTCTTGAGCATTTTCGGTGAAAATTTCATCTTCGAACCAGTCATGGGAATAAGGCCAATAGGATGATACCTGTGATGCATGTTTTAGGACCAGACCTTTGGGATCGTGTTTACAAAAATGACTAGTTTGGAACCGGAATTTCAGTTGACTTAGCCCTTGTTGCTTAGCATGTGCGATGTCTTTGACCATGTATAAGCCAATATGAAACCCATAAGGTATGAAGTCCCGCTTCTTGTCCATTACTAAAGTGGCTTTATAACCTTGCAGAATGGTCTGATAGAAAATTTCCCCTAACACGAGCTGATCGGGGACATATACAGGTAGCAAATGGGGTTCCCGTGTGGCGTCGAACACCCTGATATAGGTTTTTCTCTCACCTAGATACAAGTGACCTACTTTCGATATAACATTTTTTTCTTCATCCAACAACCTTGGGCACTCTTTTTTGAATAGAAAAAAACAAATGCGTGCAATAAACTGGTCACAGATGAGAGAATAGGATTTCTTGTACCTATTTTCTCATAGAATGTTGAAGTATACTTGGACTGGGAGCTCAGATAAATGCCAGTTTAGGTTCATTCCAGAGAAAATGTTCCTGGTGCAGATGGCATCTAGCAGATACAAGGCCATATAGAAGGAGAAGGTTTCTCCCTCTTTCGGCGTCTGGGCTTGTCATATGCAAGTGCTTAGCTGTTTGGAGATTATGGCACCCCAATTGAAGCGCATGCCTGAAATGGCTACCATATAAGCTAGAGGCATCCAAGCCTCTGAAAATCGGGAGCAATCTTTCTCCCCATTTAACCTACAGAGAAGAGCCATCAGGTATATGCATGGTTCTCTTAGATTGGTCGTCAGATACCAGCCAGAAGTCTAGTTCATGATTTTTTTGTCTTCCCTCCACCGCGACGCCATATTTTGCTAGTGTTGTGTACTGCATAGAAACTTACAATGAAATCAATGCTCAACTTGTCCTCTGGCTCCTTGAGCTTGTAGTAACTCTGAACCATTGATGGCAACAAAACCACAAAACACTCGTCGTTATCGTCATTAATCAAACATTTTTGTGTATCATTGTGGTCAATGAGCCACTTTAGGAGCTCAATGCAAGGAAACACCGGATTCTGGCTTGCCACCATGTGCAAATATGCCCTACGGATATTTGGAAGGACATCACCATTGAGTCTTCTTATATCAGGATCAATGTGCACGTTATACTCGAGGGGTTCTTCCTTATTGATTTTCTTAAACAATTCTTCCCAGCGAGGGAATGTTGCTTTGGTCCCAGTGTTCGCCTATGTGTCTCCAAAGGCTAGGGGCTGAACGAATACCTTCTTGGTGGTCGTCTTAATGACACCCACCAGTTTTGGAGGGAATTCTAATTGCCTTGCAACTGTTGGGGAGGATCCCTCTCCCATTTCTGTTTCTTGCAGCTTCGATGCTCTTGGGGATTTCCTAGTGGTGGGTTTCTTCGAAGACATTGTTCCTGCAATTTAAACGGTATTTTAAACATGCGTACAGAGTAGTGTTGGGATGAAACAGATGAAATGAAGCTGGAAAAACACCATAAATCTATACATCCCTGTAATGCTCGCTACGATTGTTTCTTAATACTTACTGACCCTTGGGATCCTTCTCTGGATTGTTAGCCTTTCTCTTCTGTGTGTTTTGAGTTCCTTGCCGTGCAAAATAGGATCATACACAATGACTTAAGAGAATATAATGGGGAAGATCATATTAGTCGTATTAACCAATTAATACAAGTAATGAATGCAATTCAAAACAAAATGTCATCGGATCTCTGCAAATAAATTTTAACTAGATGACGGCGCAGGCATGGAGGGAGATGCATTGTATCAGTAGGCTTAAATGGTCCCCTTTGATTTGTGCACGAAAAAGAAGCTAATGCACAATCCACGAATTAACTAACATTTTAAATGTGTTGTACCTAACCTATCTAAGTGCTAAAATGTCCCATCAACGTCACGTCTCTTTGGTGTACAGATCAAGAATCGACTACTATCCTTGCATATATTTCTGTTGATACACTTCCGACGAACACTCCTGATGTCGGTGGTGTAGGGGATCGGTGACCGTGGAAATTTTAAGTGTATAGCTTCTTGGTGGGTTATCATTTTCTTGATTTTCTGATGCCGAAAACCTTTCGGGGGTCATTGATCGGTGATATTATTCCTTTACTCACGTGTCGCTTACCTTTTTTCATTTTTCTTCTGTAATCGAACAGATCAGTCTTCAGCGATATCTTTAGTAGAGCTTATGTGGGGACGAGAAAAACCTTCTTTTGCCGATGCCGATGAAGATCGACACTCGACTATTTTTAACTTCTTAAATGGTTTTTGTCACTTTTAATCTTTCTCGATGCTAAATTTCCTTAGCGTGTTGGAGAGAACTTCAGTCTGTCGGTTTCTTAAGTAATTGTCAAGTCCCTTTTTTAAAGTTAAGATGATTCCTTATATGTTCAAGCATACTTTAAACAATTCAAACATGAAATAATAGAAGATAAGCATAAGCAACAGTTTCATATTGAAGTGGAAACAGTCAGCACAAAAGATCAAGTGGTACCCAAAAAGTATAAATGGGCATAGAATTTTTAGGGTGTGTTGAGTTCTCAACAAATGGCGATTCAATGGGCGAAAGAAGAATCTTTTTTCCTTCCCCGAGGCCCAGCTGATACAGAAGTTGATGGAGAATCTTAACTAGTCTTAAATCGGAACCTCTTAACCTTTGCATTTGAAGTTCTTCGGATGATGCTTCCAGGTCTGCTCATGGGGTTTTAACCTTTTTCCTCCTTCGTTTCCTTTGACCCCGACTCATGACCCCTTCTTACAAATTTTAAAAAAGTATTCACTGGCATGAGGCCTTTAATTACCTCTACTCTCCTACTTCGGTGTCGCTCCACTGCCAGCGAGCATTGATAGCCCCAGCGGAGTCACCCCGACATCACAGACCTTTCCCTACTGCCAACGAGCATCCATAGCCCCGGTGGAGATATCTTCATACCCTCTCTTACTGTTCACTCTTTTGATAATATCAATTTTATTTCATCATGATGCCCTAAGTGAGTGATAGAGGAGGATGTATGTTTATTTGCTAAGTGAGATGGTTAAGGTGGATTCTTCATTAGCTCCATCTTTTGGGTTCATGTAGTCCTTTCTAGCTTTCCTTTGTTCCCTTAAGGTTTCACTGAACCACAAGGTAGACCCTTCTAGAATTTATCCAAAGTTGTTCATTTGCTCAGGTTAGACAGAGGATTCCTCAGAGTAACCATAGGTTTTCCAGTACTTCTTGTGTTTGTAAGTGAGCGATGAGTTAGAAACAAAGTTCGCTATGTTGCATGATTTTAAGGCCAACCATCATCTTGTCGGACACCTTCAAAAGTATAGAAAACTAGAGAGAAAAGAAAAAACAAAGAAGTATTTTTCAACCATGAAGATACTCAACATGAAACACACACACACACACACACACACACACACACACACACATATATATATATAGATTATTGGAAGTATTGTTTTAGAGCTTGGCCATTTACTGGGAGGGCATCAGGTTCCCCCCTTATATTCTGCAACTGATAAGTGTCTTCCCCAATCTTCTCAGCCACTTGAAAAGGTCCAAGCCATAAATTATGAAACTTAGAATGCTTCCCTTTTGGTTCATTTTCCCTGTCCCACTTCAGGACTAAGTCTCCTACTTCAAAGTTCTTTTCTTTAGCCTTATGCTTATCGAACCACCTTTTCACTATCTGTTGGTGGGCTAGGAACTTTAACTTATCTTTTCCTCTCTCTTCTTCCAGCATGAGCAGAGTGTTGATTCTTTGTTGTATGGCCGGCGAAGGTTCCTCGCATGGAGCTTGGGCTAGTTGAAGAGATGGAAGATAGAGCCCATTTGGGAGGATGGCTTCTTGCCCGTAGACCAAAAAGTATGAGGAGTTCCCTATAGCTTCTTTGGGTGTGACTCTATCGGCCCATAGATAATTATGGAGTATATTATGCCAATTTCTTTGGTTATCTACAACCGTCTTCTTTAATATTCTCATTAGGTCCTTATTAGTTGATTCTACCACACCATTTCCACGGGGGTAATAATTTGTTGAGTACTTAATCATGATTACTTTTTCTAGAGAAAACTTCGTTAATAGGGTGGAAGAAAAATAAGTTGCATTATCAAAGACCAAAATAGAAGGGACACCAAAACTCGTGATCAGTTATTGTTCTATGAATTGGATCACTACCTTCTCGTTTACATGAGTTAGAGGAATGGCCTCTGCCCATTTTGTGAAATAGTCGGTGACAGTAAGAATGTACTTGTGCATTTTTAAGGAGCTAGGTGTAATTTCTCCTATGATATCCAACCCCCATTGCTCAAAAGGCCTAGAAACAGTCACAGGTTGGAGCGGGACTACTGCTCTCTTCTCCTTTCCAGCGCTTATTTGACAAGTCTTACAGTTTCTAGCGTAAGTATGTGTGTCTTTGAACAAGGTGGGCCAATAATAGTCGTCTCTCAGAATCTTATGAGAGATGGTGTTTCCAATGAAATGACCCCTGACAGGGCCATCATGGAGCTCTTTTAGCACTTTTTCTACGTCTTAACCTTTGAGACATCTTAATAGTACCTTGTCATAATTGATCCAGAAGAGTACCGACTTTATAAAGTGATATTGTGCAGATTTTAACCTGAGGGTTGTCCTTTCCCTAGGGTGGAGGTTTTTGGGACAAGTCCCGTGATGTAGAAGATAATTTAAATCTTTATACCAAGACTCTTGTCCTGGGGAGATGTATGATACTTCGCCACACCATAGTTCCATTTCATTCTCCCATCCAAAATCTTCATTTACTTGGTCTTGGGCTTCGGCTGCAAGCTTGCATAACCCTTTTCCTCTTACCAATTTGGTAGGTTTTATATCTAGGTCGAATTCTTGGACTACCGTCATCTAGTTCCCTCTTATTTCCCCCATCTCTTGTTGGGTAAACAAGGATTGGACTACAGGGTGTGGAACAATCACTTTAGTGTGATTCTTGAGGATGTAAGACCTAAAATGTTTTACTGTCTTATATACCGCATAGGCCTATTTATCTATAGCGGCATAGTTGAGCTCGGATCCTTGGAGATTAGTGCTCATGAACAACACTGGGGCCTTGTTGTTGTCGTCATCCTTCTGAGTCAAAACTGCATCTAATGATTGGTCAGAGGCGAAAGTATAAAGGGAGAAGTCTCTATCGAAGTTGGGGTTTTGCAACACTGGGGCCCGAGATATAGTAGCTTTGATATTACTGAAGGCATATTTTCTCTCATCATCCCACTTAAATTTGACATCCTTGTGAATCATTTTTTGTAAAGGTTTGATGATTTCTACGAAATCAGGAGTGAATTTCCTTACAAAATTAATTTGCCCAAAAAAGGACTACATAGCTTTCTTGTTATGGGGCAAGGGAAGTTGAGCTATGCCCTTAATCCTTTCCAAGTCTATGCGAATGCCTGCTTGAGATATAATGTGGCCTAACAACTGACCTTCCTCAACACTGAAGATAATTTTCTTGGGGTTTAAGGATATACTGTATCTCCTGCACCTTTCGAAAATCTGAGTGAAGTGTTGGATGTGCTCTTCTCTATTCTTCGAATACACTGTCACGTCATCTAGATACACTAACACACATTTATTGATCAGTCCCCAGAAAACTATGTCTGTGGCCCTTTGGAAGGTCACTCCTACATTAATTAACCCGAAAGGCATGCGTTTATACGTGAAAGTTCCCCATTTGGTTTGGAAGGTGGTTTTTAAACGGCCTTCCTCCGAAACCAAAACCTGGTTGTAACCTGAGAAACCATCTAGCAGAGAGAAAATCTCTGAGCCGGATACGATCTGCAGGAGTTGTTCCATCAGCGAGACTGGGTAATTGTCCTTTTCTGAATCCCTATTGAGGTTCCTAAAATCTACGCATAAGCAGATTTCACCCGATGTTTTCCTCATCGGGACAAGATTTTCTACCCATGCAGAAAGCCTAACCTGGAAAACGATTTTGGCATCTAAAAGTTTATTTAACTCCTGATACATGAGAGGTTCCAGGTATGGATGATAATTTTAGAGCTTCAATTGGAAAGGTTTTACTTCGGGTTTTAATGGGATTGTGTGTTGAATGATGCGAGTATCATACATTTTCAAATCCCTATAGGACTAAGCAAAGACATCCTGGTATTGTCTAAACAATTTTATATAAGCTTTCCTTTCTTCCTTAGATATAGTCTTGTTTAGATTCACATTCTTTGGGTTCTCTGGGGTCCCAAGATTTATAGTTTCATGCAGGGGATAGGAACTACTGGTCTTTGAGTTTCTAGATCCCTTAAATCGCTCTTTCAGATCAACAGATTTTCTAGATTAGCTATCCCTTTAAGGATCGTGTGAGCCTTTGATTTATCTATAGGCTGGCCTATCCGAGGATCGGTCTCTATTGATTACTCTTGGAATTATTCATCGTCAATAGCGAGATCTTTGAAGTTGTCTTGGTTGGTCAAGAATTTTATGATCTGTTCATCTCCTTCAAAGACTTTCCAATTGGCTATGTTATTAGGTACCGACGGTTTGTAGAGAAAATCCATAGTGAATCGAGAGGCTTCATAATTCTCTAGAGGCGATAGCTTGGAACTGGATTTGGCCAAGGAGTCAGCAAGAGTATTCTTAGCTCTGGAGATCGCTGCAATATTAAAGGTTTCGAAGTGCTTTATTAACCTATGCACCTCATGCTGATAGTTCTTTAAGTGAGGAGAATGGCAATGTATAGTATTCCTTACTTGTCTAACAATAATTTTAGAGTCCAAAAACTTTCAATTCTTTGACATTCAAATCTATGGATTTCTTTAATCCTTGTACTAGGGCTTCATATTCAATAGTGTTGTTGGTACATTTGAACTCTAGCCTACAGGAGAAGAAATGACGTTTACCTTTAGGATCGATGAGGATGTGCCCTGCTCTTGATCCTTCTTGAGATTTAGATCCATCAAAATAGAGGGCCCAAATTTGTGAATGACAATCACTCTTTTCCTTTCCCTTGTTAATTTTGTGACTCTCGGTCTTTTGTTCCCTAATATCCAGTGCAGGGTTCTAACCGAAGAGGGTGTCTCCTGTCAGTATCGGCGACTCCTCTTAAAAAACCATTTCGGATTTTTGGGTAAGAGGGATGTCGGACAAGAGAAGAGCAAAGTTTTTGAAGTAGGAATCATAGGAATAATTGCCCAATACGAGGAAATCTATGGATGAGGGTTCGTTCGAGGTTTCTAGATTAGTGCCCGTATGTTTCAAATATCTCTCCCTATATATTTTGATCACGTTCTTGTATCCCTTCAATGGTAGCCAAAGGTGCGCCCAGTCTGTACTGAAATACCCGTTTGTCTTTTCAGACCAATCTTGACTTAGTAATATCCCATATGCCTCTGGGATATCTACTACAATGATGTCAATCACTTGCACAAATGTTGGATGCACCGATATTCTAATCATCACATCTTTAAGTTCTCCTATGACCTTGACTTGGGTTCTGTCTAGTTGAATGACATGTTTATCACTCTTGAGAGGAATGGCATTTAAGTTTTTGCAAACAGAAAAGGGCATAACGTTGGAAGATGCTCCAGAATCTACCAAACAGTTATGAAGGTTTCTATTGAGACTTCAAACGTTAAGAGGAACAATGGGACAAAAATATTTTCCTTTCTATCTCCTGAACATGTTTTCACAGTTGGTTTTCCCACCAGATCTATGGAAGACATATTTATTTCTGAACCATTAACTCCCGTTGGGTTTTCTACTGAGTTCAAAGCTTGCAACAGAAAGTCCTTTTGCTGAGGAATCCTGCATATGTCCATGACTAATATATTATCCTTTATCTTTTTCAAATATTCAACCACGTTGTAATCTATTTTGGGTGATTCTTGGGTATGAATGTTTATAGGGTTCTTTCTGAGAGCAAAGGATGTTTTCGGGTGATCGAGAGTTAACTTAATTTTCGAGGCCTAGGCAACATCAGTATCTTTCGAGCTAGGTGTACCCTTACTACGTGTCTGTACAATTGAAACTTTCGTGGATTGTTCCTGAGACTCAAACAAGTCGTCGGAAGGGATGATCAGGTCGGGATCCCATATCAGCATGGTTGTATCTCTTGGTGGGTCAATATCTTCCTGGTCAGCAATATTCATAACCGAACTACTTGGATTTTCGGTGAGGGAGACTTCGTCTAGAAACCGATTGGCCATCAAATTCATGGCATGCACCCATTGAGGGAAGTCTCTAGATGAATTTTCAAACGTGTAGGGGAAAAGTATGCAGACTACGTCCTCATGTTGAACGTTCAGAAGTCTGATCATGAGTATGAATTTCTTGATATGATCTTCAAGTAATCGAGAGGTTTTGGGATCGGACTTAGGAAACAACTTCTCTGGATGCTGGGGAAGGTTGTGGACTGGTCTCGGGAGGGCCAAAGCATCTTTGGCTAACCAGGGTTGATTGTTCAGAGGAAGGTTACCCCTTTCATTATTATGGTCATTGTTGCCTTCCATATCTTCAGAACCTGAGTTAAACTCCTCTTCTTCCGAGAAATCGTCTGATTCAAAGATGTTGTCGACTGGCGTTTCGGGTATCAAATCAAGAGGTTCTTGGATTTCGATAATCATAAAATCTATTAAGTCTTCTACTGAGTGTACGAAAACCTCATCGGGAGTGCTAATCACCGATCTTCTTTGTTGTTTTCTTCAAGGGAGTATGAGAGCTATGTACAATGCATCGATCTGTCGGGCATAGTCTCTTGTGATTCTTCTGAATTGATTTACTTCCTCGTGAGGAAGGGCGTAAGGTATTTCATGGAGAAAAGGTTCTTCCTCAGGCTGGGGTGAGTCACCCTCTTTGGGAGTACTCAGCGTGTGTGGGCTATCTTGTGAATGACTAGCCATGCATGTGGGCTATTAAGAATTTGTAGGTTGTTTGAAATGCTATATAAAATATATATTCAGCCATTCATTCTCAAGCCCTCCTTCTAGCGTCAATTCTGTTGATGGGTCTAAAATCCCTTGATTCAACAGTAGGAACCAAACCCACCACCGACACCCAATTAGACTCTACAACGTTTAAATATGGAATGGTTCTCCAGATCTTGTGATCCGGCCAAATTATCAATGGGGTTTGTGTTTTCTTGTAAAGGCTCTTCCTTCAATTAGGACTATTTTATTCTGTATTTTCTCTTCAATGGGACTAGTATGAGAGATGAAAACCAGTATAAACCAACTTGACAGCAAACAAGATTAAGTTTTAATTACTAGGGAAGAGGATGAGCTTGGGATAACCCATTGCTCAAATATGCAAACAATGATTCTATACCACAGGCCTAGTACTAATACATCAACCATGTGAGCATCCAATTACTGTGTAAGAAACTAATTATCAGAAAGAAAGCACATATGTAATAAGATAATGGAAAACAAAATAATTCATCTATCATAACCATTCATCACATAATAACACAACGAATCATTTTCATCATTAAAGCCAAGAACATTAAAACAACACAACGATTCATTTTCATCATTAAAGCCAAGAACATTAAAACATTGCACCAAATAACTTGACAACAGAATTAATTGCTCTTACTCGTTACTACATTCTTCATGAAACGGGATAGGAAGTAGTTCTTCTCCGAGTCCAATCACATGCATTTGATGAAAATAGTTTGTCTTTGGTCCAAAAGGACTTCTCAATTCATAGCACCTTCAAAATAATTCTTAACAACCAGAAAGAAAGAGTTCTTACAACAACCATCGACCCTTCACTAATTGGTCAATGTCTTTATTTATACTATAAAGTTTAACTGAAATTAACAGCTAAGTGCAGTTTAAGAAAAGAAAAATCACCACATGGCATCATCTTCTAACAGTTTCTTCAATAGTCAACCCGAGATATCTCTTGAAAAGGGTTAGTTCTCTCATATTCTGACCAACTGATAAACAATTCATCACAAATTTGGGCCCATGGAAATCTATGTTGTTCCATCGAAGCTGTATATACTCCCCTGATGTCCATTGCATGCGCCTGGTACTTTGCTAGACTAGAGTCCAACTGTTGTAGCATGGTTCGGGATCTAATCAGATGTTCTATGAATCGTATCACTTGCCTGGGTCTTGCATCGGTCATCTTTGCGAGTTCTTTGGTCCATAGAGAATCTTGTTTAGCATGTGACTTCACTATGTCGCTCAGATCAATGAAGTTGTCAGGGGTACCAAACTCGGAGAGTTTGATATCTTTCATCACTTTATTAATTTTCTCCCAGTGCTTCTTGCATCTAATCCACTGCTCTTGGATTTATTGGTGTGGGTCCCGAGACATCTTAGCCCAGTACTCGACTGACATATTCATACGATTAAGAATCCTTTTTCCAACCATCCATATGCCATGTTCTTCTTTGTTTCGACCCTGCTGGACTACCTCAATGTACTCAAGTATTTCTACTACTCGTTGTGCCCTTTCGTGTCATTTCTCCATATCCTTGCATGTCGCAATTGCCATGAGAGTATTCTCCTGGAACTCAACTATTTTCATAGTTAACAGGTGTCATTCTTTCTTGAATTCATTTTAAACTTCTTCGAACTCACCTTTTAGGTACACGGTAGTCTGCATGGTGCCTTTATAGTATTCGGCCAGGTGATGCAAGTGTTCGAGCTCCTTTAGGGAAGTGGCTAGTTCCTTTTCATCTCTCTTGTCTCTATCTAGGGTCGCATCCGAGAGTTCCTTTCCCGCGTCGAGAAGTTCAGACATCTGGGCATCCGCTGTGTTGATCAAGTTCTCCTCTGTAATAACCAAGATGGAGTGATCCAACGTGATCCTTCTTCTTTTTGTTGTCCTTTGCATGATGGCATTTCTCTTTTGATTGTAGGAGATGGCATAGATATCCTCTACCTCGTCTATCGGCTCTGGTATCTACCGATCACCCCACATGAGCGTCTTTCCCAGGTTGTCGGTGGTGTATACTCATTCAATATTGGGCTCCTGAACTTCCTCGTTGTGCCTTGTAGGCCTGGCCTCTGCTTTACACTCGTCGGGGATTTGAGTATTGGGAAGAATAAAGACATTGGGTACATCCTCGTTACTTACTTTCTCGTTGGCCGCAGAACCGTCGATTTCCTTTTGCAGATTCTTTCTTCAGCTCCTCTGGTTCGGGCTTATCCTTCATAGTTGCCTCGGTATCCGATGTATTGGGTATATTTGTTTCGAGGCCACTTTCATATTATGTTTCCTTTTGCATGACCTCTTTTGTTTGAACTTCGGGCACCGTGGAAGAAGTCTTCTCAGAACTTTTTCCTATTAGACACGCACTGGGGTGTCGTGAGATGACTCTGGGCTCTCATTGTCATTGTATATATTTATAAGCTTTCTCAGAGGGTTAGGTGTGCGTGTTCTGACCGACACCTTTCCGGTCTCTGGTTGAGTCGTCCCGCCTGCCAGTGGCCTTACCAGTGATGCAGTGGATTCTGAGCCATCCGACTCATTGATGTTCCCAAGGTTTTTGAAATCGGGGTTGCCTGGCTCCGTAGAGCCTCCTTCTCGGATATCAGTTGGAACCCTAGGTGTTATGATGGGGTTTTGGTTATCCTACATCCGCTTCATTAGCAGCTGGGCCTGCTACCACGGAAGTCCCCCCATTCTGTATTCAACTTGAACCTCAGGGGAATCCTTCATTAGTATTGGAGATTCTTGATAAACTTTTGCGGCTCCGATGGCTTCTTGAGGGTCACCCACCACTTCGCCTGATTCCAATGCTATTGTCCCTTCTCGGGTCCCGAGAATTACTTGGTCCAAGGTCATCGCTTGTTGTTCCCAAGTCATGGCCTTGAACCTGGTTGTTCCAGGGTCATCCATCCTTGTCGCCACCTCATTCCAATCTTGAGATTTTTCATTGAAAATTTCATCTTCGAACTGGTCACGGGCATAAGGCCAACAGGATGATACCGGTGATGCGTGTTTTAGGACCAGGCCTTTAGGATCGTGTTTGCGAAAACGACTAGTTTGGAACCATAATTCCAGTTGAATTAGCCCTTCTTACTTAGCATGTGTGGTGTCTTTGACCATGTAGAAGCCAATATGAAACCCATAAGGTATGAAGGCCCGCTTCTTGTTCTTTACTAAAGTGGCGTTATAACCTTATTGAATGGTTTGATAGCAAATTTCCCCTAACACTACCTGATCGGGGACATATACAGGTAGCAAATGGGGTGCCCCTGTGGGGTTGAAAACCCTGATATAGGTTTCGTGCTCACCTATATACCAGTGACCTACTTTCGATATAACCTTTTTTTCTTCATCTGACAGCCTTGGGCACTCTTTTTTGAATAGCGAAAAATAAATGTGTGCAATAAACTGGTCACAAATGAGAGAATAGGATTTCTTGTACCTATATTCCCATAGAATGTTGATGTATACATGGACCGAGAGCTCAGAGGAGTGTCAATTTAGGTTCATTCCAAAGAAAATGTTCCTAACGCAAATGACATCTAGTAGATACGAAGCCATATAGAAGGAGAGGGTTTCTCCCTCTTTCGGTCTCTGGGATTATCATATGCAAGTGCTCAGTTGTTTGGAGATGATGGAACCCTAATTGAAGCTCATGCCTGAAATGGCTATAGTATAAGCTAGAGGTATCCAAGCCTCTAAAAACAAGGAGAAATATTTCTCCCCATGTAACCTATAGAGAAGAGCCATCAGGTATATGTATAGTTCCCTTAGATTGGCCGTCAGATGCCAGCCAAAAGTCCGGTTTGTGAATTTTTTGTCTTCCCTCCACCATGATGCCATGATTTTGCTGGTGTCGTGTGTTGCATAGAAACTTACAAGGAAATCAGTGCTCAGCTTCTCCTCCGACTCCTTGAGCTCTCAGTAACTCTGAACCTATGATGGCAAGAAAACCCTGACACACTCGTCGTTATCGTCATTAATCAAACATTTTTGTGCATCAGTGTGGTCGATGAGCCAATTTAGGAGCTCAATGCAAGGAAACACCAGAGTTCTGCTTGCCACCATGTGCAGATACGCTCTATGGATATTTGGAAGGACATCATCATCGAGTCTTCTTGTATCAGGATTGTTGTGAGGGGTATACTCGAGGGGTTCTTCCTTCTTGATTTTCTTAAATTCTTCCCAACGAGGGAATGTTGCTTTGGTCCCAGTGTTCGCCTCTGTGTCTCTGAAGGTCGAGGTTTAGACAAAGACCTTCTTGGTGGCCGTCTTAATGATGGGCACCGGTTTTGGAGCGAATTCTAATTGCCTTTCAACTACTAGGGAGGATCCCTCTCTCATTTTTGGTTCTTGCAGCTTCAACGTTCTTGGGGATTTACTGGTGGTGGGTTTCTTCAGAGGCATTTTTCCTGCAATTTAAACAGTCTTTTAAACATGCGTACAGAGTAGTGTTGGGTTGAAACAAATGAAATGAAGCCAAAAAAACACCATAAACCTATACATAACTATAATGCTCGCTACGATTGTTGCTTAATACTTATTGACCCTTGGGAGCCTTCTCTGGAATTTTAGCCTTACTCTTCTGTGTGTTTTGAAGTCCTTGCCACGCATAATAGGATCATACACAATGACTTAAGAGAATATAAAGGGGAAGATCCTATCAGTCATATCAATCAGTTAATACGAGTAAT
The DNA here is from genome assembly GCA_000966675.3 of Picea glauca. NCBI lineage: Eukaryota > Viridiplantae > Streptophyta > Pinopsida > Pinales > Pinaceae > Picea > Picea glauca. The sequence goes on along the minus strand of JZKD02S2365891.1, from coordinate 198,809 downwards.
GAATGCAATTCAAAACAAAATGCCACCGGATCTTTGCAAATAAATTTTAACTAGTTAACGACAAAGGCACGATGGGAGATGCATTGTATCGATAGGCTTAAACGGTCCCCTTTGATTTGCGCAAGGAAAAGCAACTAATGCGCGATCCACGAATTAACTAACATTTTAAATGTGTCGTACCTAACCTATCTAAGTGCTAAAACGTCCCATCACGTCGTGTCTCTCCGGTGTACATATCGAGAATTGGCTACTATCCTTGCGTATATTTCCGTTGATACACTTCCGACGAACACTCCCGACGCCGGTGGTGTCAAAGATCGGTGACCATGGAAAGTTTAAGTGCGTAGCTTCTTGGTGGGTTATCAGTTTCATGATTGTCTGACACCAAAAACGTTTTGGGGGTCGTTGATCGACAATATTATTCCTTTACTTGCACGATGCTTACCTTTTTTCATTTTCTTGCCATAGCCGAATGGATAAGTCTTCGGTGATATCTTTAGTGGAGTTTACATGGGGACGAGAAAAACCTCCTTCTGTCGATACCGATGAAGATCGACGCTCGGTTATTTTGAACTTCTCAAGCGGTTTTCATCACTTTTAATCTTTCCTGATGCCGAATTTCCTGAGCATGTTGGAGAGAACTTCAGTCTGCCGGTTTCTTAAGTAATTGTCAAGACCCTTTTTTAAAGTTAAGATGATTCCTTATATGTTCAAGCAGACTTTAAACAATTCAAACATGAAAGCATAAAAGATAAACACAAGCAGCAGTTTCATATTGAAGTGGAAACAGTCAGCACAAAAGATCAAGTGGTACTCAAAAAGTAGAAATGGGCATAGACTTTTTAGGGTGTGTTGAGTGCTCAACAAGAAGCACTTAGGTTCATTTTTATTAGATGACATACCTTGATTTGGCTTTGAAAATGACTTCCTCTTAAATGAATTTCCTCATTCTCATGGTTTTCCTTTAGGGAATCTCTTCTTTGTCCATAATGCTAAGTCTGAATTCTGAGGCTTCAAATTCGGCTTCAAATTTGTGTGCCTCTCTTCTTCTTGCAACAATATACATGCCAATTCCTCAAAGGCAGAATGTTTCTCTCTCGCTGCAAGTCCTCTAGCATTCCATTTAGGGCCATTGTGACATGATTGTTTGACACTTTTTCTCCTATATCTTTCATGTCTTTAATTCACCGAAGAAAATTACTAACAAACTCATTTATATTTATATTTATTTTAATACTTAGCAATTTACTCTTTAGAAAAAAAAATAGGATTTGTATTATTAGTCTCATACAAATCTTTAAGTGCTTTCGAGGTTTCTTTAGAAATTTAACATCTCTAATGTGAGGAATTATATTATCTTTCACAGACATTCGTAATAATACCTTAGCTTTGTTCTCCTGCTTATCCCAATCTTAGATTAATTGTCACTGTTGCACTCACGATCGTCCATACACCATAACCTTCCATCAAAGTCTGCATTTTTAATTTCCAATTAACAAAATTCAAGCAATCCAATTTATTGGCTTCATTGAAATAAGTTTCAACAAGTGGATTTCCCATCACTGCAAACTCCTTTACACAACAAACTCACAGTAAATTCAAACGCAAAAACGACAACTTTACCAGGGCAGCGATCTGGACAATCGGGACGAGCAGCGATCTCCAGATCTGGACAATGCAGCAAACACACGCCTGGGCTTCTTTCAAACAACTCGATCTCCAATTGCAATTGATCGCGTGGGAACCGGAAAACCTCGATCTTGAAGTCGAACTCAAACTCCAATTCCTTGAACAATAAAAAGAATTAACCCCGAATTCTTATCAAACTTAGCCAATTCCTGAGCAAAACCTAGGGCAGTCGTTGAAATATATCGCTGCAGGTGAGTAAAGAGCGATCGTTGGACAGATCGCAACAAAGCGCATGGGGCGGATCCACTCAGGTGTTGAGCTTTTTAAGCAGTGATTTCCAACAGCGGGCGAAACTGTAAATATTCTGTGAAAATTCCCAATCAATAATCTAAACGCAATGCGACAGAGAGAGATAGAAGACAGGCGAAAGAGGCGCAGCCGAAGCCGCGATAACCACCGATCGGATCGTAAAAGAAGCAGTAGCAAACACTATGGAACTTCAGACGAAGACGAAGACACTCGAAGCAACGACTCTGAATCCAGCGAGGACGTTAGACGAAGAAGATCGAGGCGCAGTTCTTCCAGAAGGTCCGGGAAGGATTCCTCTTGAAAGGAAACCAGAGCTGACATGCACAGAACGTACTGACGAAGACGAATGTCTGATATTGGCCACCGATGGACTGTGGGACGTTCTTTCAAATGATTTCGTCTGTGAAGTGTCTCGGAAATGCCTGGTCGGCTATCGACCCCGTCGTTCTAAGGGAATCACCTAAGGCTGCTCGCACAGAGATCTGGCCCTTAATGTTTGCCAAACTGTGATTCAGGTTGTTTCTTCATCAAAATTGCAGGTTATTGTCTTCCTTGTGACGCAAGATTGCCTTCATAACGCGTTCAGGGATTAACCCTTCTCTCCCAGCGGCTCTCACAATCCCACGGGCACTAAGATCGGAAATGTGCTCTGATACCAACCTGAAAATAGGAGAGAAAGAAACTGGCTTCTCTCACAAGGCAGAACCCGGAGACAGGATATTAACGTCAAAAAGGCAGAAACGCTGCCACCACAGAAATAAAACTAAACGCCCTCAGTATAGAAACGTGGCTACAATTGTGTGAATATCTTAATTTTTTTAATCAGATAGACGTGGCAATAAGTTAGTGAGCACAGTAATTTTTAAACACGATTAGGTAAATGTAAAAAAGTAAACATATAAAAGGATGTTTTTATAACAGCTCCGAAATTAATGGATGAAATCAGAGCCATTCATTTATTGTGACGACTAAGAATATTCTAGGTATATTTAATCTTGTCCATAGAAAAGGTATTAAGAACTAAAAACCTATTAAATGTGCCCATTGTCAATAGATGTAGAGTTTTAAGCATATATATATATATATGATGATATTCTTTCTCTAATAAAAACCCCCTATAGAAGGTGGGAGGGGGGTCTTTATTAGAGAAATTATATATAATTTCTCTAACAAAGCGGCCCCTCCCACCCTCTATATATGATGATATTCTTGTTTGTTTATCGACAATAATGTTAATAAACCATCTAACACAAAAACTCAACACAAAAATAAACTTCTGTTTTGGTGATAAGTCTTTTTCAAAACAAATCCACTGGACAAAGAATGTTCCCCTCTTGTGGCATGGCAGATCTTTCAAACCTGAAAAACATGTTCTACACACAAGGAAAAAGTCCAACTCTCAATAGATTCAATTTGAGCAAAAACATTTCTACCTTGACATTAAGGAATTATAACTATCCTTTAAAAAAATAAAAAGAAAAAATTGCATCTCCAAAACAAAACAAGCAACCTAATTGGAAGAAGTTACTCTTCCTCTAGCAACCCAAATGAAAGAAGGTCCTCTTCTTCAAAGTCAGAAACAACTTTTTCATGCAGATATCCTGAAAATTCAGCCTCTCTCACTTTCACCTTCCATTATATCCTACAAAGGTGACCTCCATCCATGGAATTGATTTTGCTGGTATTCTTTGCCATTCTTCCCACCACATCATGAAGCTGCTTGCTTCCAAGAAAATATCTGAAGAAATGTTGCAATCGTTATTCATCTTTGTCACATTATCTTCAAACTTTTCACAACTTTCTAGCCATTGGTGTTGGCCTTGTTTGAGATCTTCCAAGTCTTTCAAACCCTCTTTTACATGTACCCCAAAGCATGAATCCTGAGTTACAGATGCACGTTTTTTGCGTTGGGTTTTCCATTTGAAAGATAGTTACCGTTGCCCTCAGTGCAATAATATCATGCAATAAAGATAGTTACCGTTGCCGCCGTGCCGCCGTCCTCACAAGCCTCTTTATACCACCCAAACTCTGCCATAGTACTTTGTTTCTGGCTTAACTCCATTGCTAACTTAATAACATTTGTGATTTTATATTTTTTTCAGTTTCTTCCAGATCTTTGTAGGGCAAGATGGGCATGATCATTCTGCACAAAGTTAACATCGTCAAGTGTGCCTCGGTTAAGAAAATAAAATAAAATTAAAAAGTGCGTATAAATATAATGCTATACTAAAATTTAATATCAAATATTATACCATATATAAAATTAGAAAAACTTGTAAACAAGAGAATAATACAATCATTCTTCTCAATATTCGAACCAAATCCAATTGACATTATTTCTTTTATTTATTATATTTAAAAAACAATTATAAACTAAAATAAATCTATTTTTTATTTTGTAATTATCTAATTGGAAAGTTAAATATTTATTAATAGCATGAGGGTGTAAGAAGATTAATATTTGTATCTATTTTTTTATTTTATTTCCTAAATATTTAATAAATTTAGATATTGTCTATTTATTTTAGGTTGTGGCATTTTTTACTAGAATAGGATGATATAAATTTGGTTGAAATCACAAAATTATCAAAAAAATATGTAAAAACAAAAAACAAAAAATACAACTTTTAAACTACTAAATAAATTTATAAGATATTTTCATATTATAATTAAAAAAATCTATTTAATATTTTTAAATTATATATATATATATATATGATGATGATGATGATGATGATTTAGAATTTTGTTTCTGTGCTCAAAAAGCATTAAGAGAACCTTTC
>JZKD02S2365891.1:150951-174447 GCA_000966675.3 Picea glauca | reverse complement strand
TATTGTTTTTTTAATTTGTTTTTTAATTAATTTAAATTAATCAAACTCTAACCTAATTACTAACTTAGATAATTAACTTAATTATTTATTAATTAATTAATTATTAACTAGTTAGTTATCAGCTAGTTTAACCAATTCTAACTATACTAATATTATTATTTAATATAATTAACTTATTGTTCTTTGTGTTTGTCCTAAGTTTGATTATTCATGGATGGGTGATGGGAAAGAGGTAGTCAATGGGGCAAAAGGACAAGGTAGTGAGGGCGTAGCGTGGATGAAGAATGCAGTAGGGTGATGGGGGAGCGAGCAAAATGAATGGAGGGGAGAAACGGGATCAACTGAACCAGACTTCGTCATCACGAGAGAAAACACCAAATCAACAGTCGAAGAATCGAGTCACCTATGATTATAGGTCCCCAACACGGTGCTCATCATTGAACATAAGCTGGACAAAAATGTACTCAGCAACCTACTGTCTCGATCTGAAATAATGGTCTGTGGGAACCCAAAATGAACCCAAACACATTCAAAGAAGATCTTAGTAGTGGCCTCGATTGTGATGCTCTTCTTACAAGGTGCCAAAATTTCCATCTTAGAGAGTAGATCAACGACCAAAAAGACATAATCATTCCCATGCTTGGTTGAAGGTAGACAAGGCATGTAATCCATGGAGATCGAATCCTAAGGCCTATAGGTAGTAGGTAGATGGGTGTATAACCCTTGTTTCTTGATGGAGGGTTTGGAAATGGTGTAGGTAGTGCAGAATCTGATGTACTTACAGACCTCTTGTCGAAGCTTTGACCAATAAAAAAGATTTTGTATTGCTGCCACTATTTTGTCCAAACCAAAGTGTCCCACCGCTCGACTGAAATGATCTTCCAAAATAATTTGTGTGCACTTACTTGAAGGAACACAATGATGGATCATATGGCATAACAATACATACTAGAGATGAAAGTCTAGAAATGGTTTTTCTGCACTCAATGTCTAATAGGGAGCAACAAAGTTAGAGTCATTATTCTATAATTATGGTCACTTATATGTCTCATGCCCACATGAGTTAAGAACTATGGTTAGTGCCATAATTGGGAGTCGACTGAGGCAGTCTATGACATGGTTGGTGTCACCCTTCTTGTACTTAATGTTCAAGTGGAATTATTGCAGGTACGTGCACCACTTCTAATGGTGGTCATTATGTAACTTTGCATGTGGCTAGATGAATTGCAAAGGATTGTGATCAGTGTGGATGATCATTTCCTTTTGTAGAATGTAATAATTCCACTATAGACACACCTGCACAATGGAATACATGTGTTTTTTGTAGGTAGGTTATTTGTGAACAACATCATATAGTGCTTCATTGTGATAGGCCACCTGATGCCCATGTTGAGTGAGGACTGCACTAATAACATAATTTGAAGCATTTTTCTTAATCTCAAATGGTTGTTGCAGGTTTGGCAGAATAAGTATTGGTGTTGAGCAAAGGAGGAATTTAAAATTCTTGAATTCTTTATGTTTGGACATGAACCAAAAAAACTTGGCCTTCTCTCCACCATTGGTCACCTAGATTAGGGCCCAAGCGATATGAGAGAACCCCAACACAAACCTACAGTAGAAGTTGGCAAGGACCAAGAAGCTACAGAGATTGATTAGTGTCTTCAAGGTTGGCCAATCCCAGATGAATTGGGATCTTGGTTGGATCCACATGAACACCCTACTCATCCATGATGTATCCCAAATATTGGATTCTCTGCATGTCAAAGGAACGCTTTTCCAAATTGGCATATAACTTGTGTTTTCGTAGGGTGCCAAAGACTTGTTGAATGTGATTCAAATATTCCTCCTAGGTTTTTCTAAATATGAGGATGTCATCCAGATATATGACCACAAAGGAGTTTGTGAATGGCCAGAATATATCATACATCATTTGCATGAATGTGGCTAGGGCATTAGTCAAGTCAAAAGGCATGACCAACCACTCGAAGAGACCTTATTTAGACTTGAAGGTTGTCTTCCATACATCAGTTTTCTCAACCGAAACTTGGTGGTATCATGAATTTAGATCAATCTTAATGAAAAATTTGTCCCCCTTGAGATGATCGAGAAGATCATCAATTTCGGGGATGGGGTACCGATTTTTTACTATGATATTGTTGAGGGCTCTATAACTAATACAAAATCACCATGTCTCATCCTTCTTTTGTACTAGAATAATTGGGCTCCCGCAAGGTGAGGAGCTTGGTTTGATATGGCCCTTCAGAATTAGTTCTTGGATATGGTGTTTCATTTCTTCATTATCCATAATAGAACACATGTATACAAGGTTGTTAGTAAAATTAGCATCAGGTGTCAAATCAATTAGATGCTTTACTTGAAAGTGAAAAGGCACCCGAGTAGGCAAGGAAAATATGTATTTGTGCTCTTCTAAGTTATCTTTTCCACCTACTACTACTGTGTAGAGAGACCTCATGCAAAGGTTTTGGCGGTTGTAGTGAACTTTTGTTCACCTTCCAAATAGACCATAAAGAGGACATATCCCTATCTGAGATACCAAACATTCAACACTTTTTTGTGGAGATCAAAGAGACTGTAGCAGTTGGGACTGCCTCTGGTACTCTGTAGACCATGGATGATTTTAGGGGATAAATTTCGCTCATAGGATAATTTTCCATGGTTTTTCCAAAAACAAGATTCATTATTCTAAAAATTATTCGCCCAAATTCTAAAGGATAAAATTATTTTACCTTAAAAATCGCCAAAATTTTCTAAAAACTATATAAAATCCTTAGAAATTTGAATATTTTTATAAAAATATTGCCAAACATTTATAGTTGTACTATGAAGGATTAGTAATATTTGTCAAGGTTTCTACATTTTAAAATAAATTTCCATCCTTAAAATCATCCCTGTTGTAGACTTGACCTCCCAAATAATAATGACACTACGGGGCCTAGATTCATAAACAACATGACGCTTCCAAATATATGGTTGTCCTAAAAGAACATCAAAAACTTCAAATGGGTAAACGCCATTCAATACCTCGTCTTTGAAGGGTTTGATGTTGTAATACAGGCGACATTGTTGGCTGGCGTAGATGTCTCATCCTTGGTTGAACCAACCGATGGTGTATGGTTGAGGATGTGACATCATTGTTAATTTCAACCTCTTGATGACCTATGTTGAGATTAGGTTCTTCTGGCTACCGATCTCAACAATGAAATGGAGGGGGGTCCCCTTCACCCACATTTGTGAGAGGAAGAAGTTATCCCCTTCTTCAATCTCCTCTGTTTCCTTTAGATGAAATTTTGTGGTAGCAATGATGACACTGGGTTCTGTCTCAATGATTCATTTTCCCTTATTCAGTTCTAAATCAAATTCTAAGTTGGCATTATAATCTAAGGCTTTTTTCTCAGCCAACAATGACTATTTGGAGTGACATTCATCAGTGTTGTGCCAAGGTATTTTGTGGAACTCACACCACTTTCCAATGTCATTCTTCGACTTATAATTACCTTCTTTGTTGGTGGCTTGGACCGGTTGTCCTATGGCTAGCAATCCTTGTTTTCTCCTTTTCTTTGGAAGTTAGGGCCACCTTTGTCATGCTTCTGCTGCAATGGGTTTATCGAGCTAAAAACCCACTTATTCTTTTTCTTGAACTTTTGCTCGATCTTGACAACATATCGGTAAGTGGCTCCCAATGAGGAGATGTCCAGGAACTCCATATCTGTTTGTATGTACCTATGTAGGCCACTGCGATACTTTAGGAACAAGGATCGCTCAGAGTCTTTAATATCCATCTTTTTGCACAAGGTATGGAATATGTTGGTGTACTTTGGCACCATTTGGTCTCTCTCCTGACGCAGATTTGTCCATCTCTTGTATTGGTCATAATAGTTTCCAATAGGGTAGCATTTCTCCTTGAGGGCATCAACAAAATCTGCCAAATTGGATCCTGGCCCAAAAAATGTAGCCTCATCTCCAACAAGTTTCTCATGGTAATTTTTTCACCAATATCTGACATGGGGAAGAGATTTAAGGAGCGCAAAGGTGATTTTTTCATGGCTGGAAAAAAATTGGACAAAGAAATAACCTTATAGCAGACTTAACCATTTTTCCAAAGCGTCGGTGTCTATCTGGCCTTCAAATAAATGAATATCAAATTTAACTTGTACCTTGAAGGGTGTCGCACCTTCGAAGTGACTACTGGTTGAAGGTGTTTTTGTCATTGTTGGAAGTTGTCAAAGGATCTGGGTGAAATTATCCATCATCTTGTTCCTTTGTTGAATGAAGTACTCCTTGAGAAGCAATTTGATAGGACTTCCTACTCGGTCATCTCTCTTTTCATCTGCCATGGAAGGCTACTTGGGATAGTGAGAGAATTTGTCCTAAAGAGAAACTAGCTTGAGACCCAACTCTCGATACCTTGACCTCATCGAGGACATGCATTAAGAAACGAAAAGGACTTTACTACTCTAATACCATTTATCTGGAATATATTGAGAATGACATGAAGGAAAATATATAACAAGGAAATAAATAGAGATATTTCAAGAAACACAATAATTAAATTAATCTCAGATTCTATTAATGATTATCTAAAATACAAAAGACTGTAAAATGCAAAGCACACAAGCTAGCTAGAATGGCGGTAGCTTATCTTTGAAGATAGAGATGTCATGGCTACACCCATTCACAAAAATATGATTACAAAGAGGTAAAAAATGCCTTTTAACATAAAACATCAATTAGAAAACCCTAAACATCCAAAACCTTAACCCCATAAGATAAAACGCCAAAAGGTTTGTGGGACCCGATGTGGTTAGTTGATACGTCAACTTCTAGAGGGCACAACGTTTGCATACGAACTCCATTTGGGTTGCTCAGTACCCTGTAAAAATGGTATAGCCAAGGAGTACGCATTTTGTTCAACTTAACATCTTTATGTGACTACATTATAGGTGATTTTGAGCCAAAAAAACATAATTTAGGGCCTCAAAATGGCCCCAGAAATTTGAAACCCAAAAAATCGTAGAAACACTGCCAGGATGTGGAACCATTCTGAATCAGTGGAACAGGTGGGTGGCCACCATTATCCATCTAGATCATCAAAAATGGTGTTTTTGGAGCAATTCCTCAAGTACATCTTATTATTTCAAGAAAATAACATCATTAGGTTCACTTCAAGGCCTAGGATCACAAATAGAAGTGTAACAAATGCCCCCTAAGGGTGAGCCAGAAGATAAACTAATGGTCAAAATACATTACCAAAATACATGGTGGTGGAGTGTCATAAGGAAGGAGCTAGTGGATCAAGGAACCGAGAAGTACCTGGAAAAAGACGTCAACCAATCATATATATAGATCACCCCTAAGGTAGACAGACCCATTCTCAGATGTATGAAAAAGCATGGCTACAAACACAATACACTACAGATCCATGAAATCATATTCAAGAACATGGCCATGAAAAGTACACGATAGATCTATGTCATATAAAAGATAATAGACATGAGAAAATACAATGTGGATCTATGTCACTTCAAGAATAAATGTAAGAAAAAATGAGGGTGCCAATGTGGTCTTCAAAGAACTCATACAATAGTGATATATTCTAACGCAAATTGGAAAGGGTAGCCTAAATAGAGGATTCTCCTAAACCTAAGGTCATCAATCTAACATTGTCGATGGTATGGATATACATCATATGAATACATGAGTTGATGTTGATCATGATATAAATTGTATGATTACTGGTCATTGATGAATATTTTTAATAGATGTGAGGGGACCCACCAATAATGAAAATGGACCCCAAGGTACCTAGTACAATCTAGGGAGTGTGAATAGAGGATCTGATGTCGAACACTCATAGAATCTATCAGTCAAGATTCAATGAGGTAAACCCACTATTAATTTCAAGGAAACTTTCCACTTATGACTACAAGTTCCAAGGTACTATTTGGTTTCTAAATCCACTTCCTAGATAATGAGTTGATGTTGATAGGAAGAGATTCATCGAAAGATGGCATTAATGTATCCCCCATCAATTGACACGAAACTATAACTAAGATATTATGTAAAGAGATGAATCACCAAGTACAATTGACACAAGGATGATTGACATGAAAGGTCAACGAGACTACATAATGATAGACTTAGGCTAACACTTCCCTTGAACATATAGCATGACATAATGATTACTTGGCATGACTCAAGAGAACCAATGATACATTTCTTCAATGCATGAAGCATTGGGGTACTCTCCATGGTGATTGGAAGAGTAACAAGTTGGAGGAGTAGATGACTCATAATCATGGTACAACTCCTAGGCAAGCTATATCCCAACTATAAGACAAAGACACAAACAAGTGCCATGTTCAAGGGTGACACCGACTTATGACTTCCACTTAATTGAATGAAAATATAGAATATTACATCACCCCCCTCTTTGTTTTTTATTTTTATTTTTTAGTGTCTTTTTCATGGTTTTACAAGAACGAAAAAGAGATAGAAGTATGCTCCATGTATCTTTTTCATGTTTTTATGAGTGCAAAAAAGAGATAAAAGTATGCTTCGATGGAGAAAACAAGTGGCTCAATGGAATGCAACTACATTCAAGCATGATCTAGATTGGGTCATTATATTATTTTGCATCTATCTCGATCCTTTCAAAGTGGAAATAATTGGAGGAATCAGCTTGCAGGGTCATTTTAGTGGTAGGTACCAGTTTGGAAAATTGGGGTGTGGAACCTTCCAGAGCCATTTTGAGGCATTAAATGGTGTTTTTTGGGGTTCTAGTGTCTAGAAATTATGTAGAACCCATTAATGGTTTTCTACACTCTAAGACCTTTCCAAGGGTGCAGTTCGTGCATCAATCAGACCTTGAAATTTATGCCTCTCACAAGTTGACCTATCTTGTTGACCACCATGGTACAAGAGGATGCCATGTCAGCCTCTGTTACTCATGCATAGGGGCTAGCCACATGAGGAATTTTAAGAATATTCTAGAAGGTCCAAAAGATTATCACAATTGAAGGTTGAGGAAGTAAAAACCCTAACCCTAGACGGCTATTGGGCTATGTTAAATACCAGGTCGCTAGGAGGAGAAGGGGTTCCATTCTATATCATTATATTTTTTTCCATAGCAGAGCAGAACAACTGGGAGTGGGAAATTAGAGAGAATAACAGAGGGGGTTAATATTCTATAGCATCCTAGCAGGGCACATGTCCCAGGTAACTCCATAGAGAGTGCCTTATCCTTTTTACTTCCATCACATTCCATAACAAAGAAAAGAGAGCATACCAACCTCACCTTCTAGATGGGTTTTCTCCCGTAAGGGTTTTCTAGAGAAAATATTTGTGTTATCTTATGGATGGTGTGTGATTGTATTTTACTATTCTCTATTTTCCACATTTTATTTATTTCATGCATAAGCAAAAAATCAATAACAAAATATTATGGAATATGAAAAAATTTAACCTTCATAATGTATATTTCAGTTTTATGTATCATATGCGTTGTGACAAATTGTTCCAGTGGAATATCCATGCCATTTTACAAATCAAAGAACATGGAATAGACATATAAAAAACAAATGTAGAAAAGGTACTGAGAAAACATTTTCCACTCAAAGTAGTTTTCTCCAAGGGTGAAGGTTGTAAAATGGAGGCAAATCAATGCAAATGACAAGAGATCAAGAGCAACCGCAATGGCGGTAAGCGAGATCAAATAAAACAACGGCGTAGTAGTATGCACTAGGTCATACGAAGAAATAAGAATATGTAATCATGAAGCAAAATAAGTGATGATAGGAACCCCTTCAGAACATGGCTATAAAAATATTAAGAGAGAAGAATGAAGTCTCAAATTTTAGTCATGGTGAGTCTAAATGTGGGTTATCAAGTCTATATAAAATTGTAACATGGGTACCAAATGGGGAAGGGAATGCTAAGTAGGTTTCCCATGAAGGGTAGGCACTATTGTGCAAATTACGATGTGCAAGAAAGAGAAAGGCTAATTTCAAAACTTGGGAGGATCAAACCTAAGGAACAATGATGGAAAAAGTGATGGTTAAATATGAAATATTGTATTGCAGGGACAAACCTATCACTATATACTAGTTTATAAAACATACCTCATGGATTAGTGACGATCACCATATAAAAGTACTATATAAAATGTCTCCAAACTCATGTATATATGATTAATAACACTAGTCCATAAGTTAATAAATCCAATAGAAACCTCAAATAACAAATCATGCTCTGTAATACAAAACTCCAAAAACAAGAACCTTAAAATACAATATGGTACAAAGCATTCACCTAGTGTCTTACACATAGTACCCTTGTTAGGGTAGAGCCCAATTCAAGTCTCAGGCCAATGATTCCTTTCATCCACAAACTCATAGGTCCTTATGGACAACATATGGCACACCATGTTTGGGCCATGCCACATAAGTTCAAATTTCCGTGTTCCTCAACTATCATGATTTCAGTCATGAACTAGAACCAAGTCACTGTCAAGAATATCTCAAGGAAAAAAACTATGAGAAATCTCATGAACTATCATGGATCCTTGATGATTCCCATCAAGATATGTGAAAGGTTTGATACATTCATATTTGGCATGGATTGGAGTGGAGAATTCAGTGGAAATTTCCAAGAAAGGAATCCCAAACACTATCTGGTCAAGACTTAACACTTCACTAGATGACCCAAAAAATTCCCCCTATCCTAAATCGAGATTTTTCATGTCAACCTCTAACTGTTCCAAATTAGGAAGAAAATATGATCAATGATACATATCATCCATATACATGACTTTTGGGATGGCCTCATATGAGCGAAGCTCACTATCCAAAAATTCACGTGAGCTAGGAGGGTTGACAACCCAAATGGGAAGAGTGTATGTTATAGCCTTAATTTCCACCCTATAGGCTAGAGAGGAAGCCATCAAAGGATAAAATCCTAAATACATATTTTCCCTAAGAATTGAACCTTTTTTGAGCCCTTATTGACATCCTCGCGGGTCACCTAGTGGAAACAAGCGAGGCCCTCATTGGACACTAGTAGCTCATCCAGCGGGGCATTGTCAGACTTCTATAATTGAGGAGTTACAAGGTGATAGGTGAAGGATGAGTTATATATTCATTTCAAAGGCCTAAGAACTCACATCATTCGAGTATCTAGTGGCCTCTATAAGATCTAGAATCCTCTCCCAAGCCTCCTCCAAGAATTATATAACAAAGGTAAGCCTTGGGAAAGAGGAGGAAGAATTCAAATTATTGTTATGTTGTCCAACTACATAGGTACCTGCTAAAGCTAGAAGTCAATGAGCCTATCTTGGACAAGAAGATGTAAGGAGATCCAAGGAGAAAGGAATCAAGAAGAAATGCATATGCATTCAAGGTATGTGATATTGATGTAATCTCTTGGTTATAATTAATAGATCATTTGGTTTCCCCCCTATGAATGTTTGCAATTGAATAGAAAATGTTTAGATCTAATTCATATTGTTGTAGATCTGATTCAAATCTAATTAGATCTAGGGTTATAACACTAAGAGGACAAGAAGAATGATATTTTTTTGTCTTTTGTGTACATGGAGAAGGTTGTAGAAGTTGAAGTTGGAACTTCGAGACTATAGCAGGCAAGATTCACTAAGGACAACCTTCAGGAAAAGGTAAGCCACTCTGATACCTCCTTATGTAATGATTTACTTGTTTCTAGGAGAATCATAAGAACTATCTATCATTCTTGTATAAAATCACTAGGCCAATCCTTGGAGGAAAAATCCCATAATAGATTGGCGACTCCACTTTCTTCCCGGGGACTTTGCTTTCTTCCTTCACTCTCTTAAATATTTTTTCGTCTAAAAGAGGGTCACAACCTTCATAACTAATTATGTTAGTTTTTGTACATAATATGAAGGAATTAGTTACATATATGGATTCCTCTCGAAAAGTGTAATGTCCCCCACCTCTTGAAGAAGAGGTTTGGAAGACGTAGTGGTCTAGGTGTCCCCACTAGGCCATAGTCTCACATTAAGGGGAAAGGTCAACTAGACTAAAGTTATATTTTTTTAAGAACTTGAGAAAGAAGTAGGTTAAAAGGAGTAAAAGATAACTCAACAGATGAATAGAATTTAACCCTGGAGGTTAACCTAACTCAAGAGGGAATTAGAAGGAAAAGTATAAGTAAGAGGCTGGGGAGCACCTATTACTCATTCTGATTTGGGTATATTTCTTGTTAGTGCTCTTGAGCATTCAGTTTGGGGGTTTGCTGTACAAACCCTTGTGAGAAACTCAGTGGTGAAATATCCACTCACCTTGTTCCACAGCTTGGTCTCAGGGATGAAACATTCCTCCACACCATTCTATTATCAGCATATCTCCTTCTAGAGCTTCAGAAGACATCAGGGTCGTACTATTGGGGAATTTCCATCAAGGGCACACCATACCATTGAGGAGGGTTCGATTTAGCTATTCAGGAAGGCGCAACTCTTTTAGAAGATTTCCTAGTTGGAGAAGTTTGCCTTGGACGTTGGGCTTGAAACTTTAGGAGGAGGATCCCACTGCCCTGATCTATTACTTGATCGAGTTTGGGCTCATTTGGAGCATTCTTCCATCAGGGCCGAATTATTGAGGGCTTCAATCTCCACTTGGAGCGTGGCACTCTCTAGTTGGAGAGTTTGACATTCAGATCTGCTTGATACTAGTATTCATTACTTACCCAGCCTTTAGAGGCTTCTTTTCTATTGATGGGAGCATTTTGTAGCAGCTCATATCTATTGTTTGTACAACCATTTGAGGTTTATGCCAGATCGGCCATCTATTGTATTGATCCTACATTGCTTCTAATAAAAGGGTCAGATCTTTGCTTGTGCTTCTATATCTTGAATGTATGATGATCTTCATGTGTTGAATGAATCTTGTATGCACTTAATAACTCAATAAACACCTGCACATCAACAAACCAGTGGTAGTTAGTGATTCCAAGCCAGAATTTGGCTTGGGATCATTACAGTGGTATCAGAGCCTCGATCCCCCCAAACCTGTGGAAGGATCAACACATACAGAGGTACAGTGGTGCTCTCATGGGTAAAAGGATGAAACCAAGCAGTGAAACAGAGGCTGAAATGGAAGGGTCAGGGGATGACCATGAGTCTCTAGGCTTGGCTCGCATAGCAGCAGAATTTGACAAGTTCCAGTAATCCGTCAACCGTAAGGAAAGCACATTGGTCCGACACTTGGATGAGTACCATGAAACCAGCAGAAGGGGACAGGCCGAACTCTCTGAAACTTTGAAGAGGGTTGATGAAAACATGTAGATAATGAACAAGAATCAATCCAAGCTAAATGAACTTCTAATGCAAGTGACTCATCAAGGGAGGAACCCGGATACGTATGGGAACAAGGAGGTTGGTGGATCCAGGGAAATCCATGAGGAGATCAGATATAATCTGGAGAAAGTAGTTAGATCCGAAGGAAGTCTGGACGGAGACATGGCCCAGAGTCATATGGGTAGCAAGGTCAATCAGAGACGATACATACCTACGTTCACAGATGATCAGCTTGGTTGACATTCAAGTAGCAGAACTAACCCTAGACCTTATATGCCCACATTCACAGATGAACAAGGGCAACAAGAATAGGTAGAAGAATTTGTGGAACAAATGGCAAGGAGTACCAAAGAATACTACATTTTGGATATGAAGGTCCAAAGACAGATGTCCCTAGATCAGTATTTCCAACTCAGGTTCAAAAATCAACCTAGGACAAACCACAGGGGTAGTTTTGAGTTTGAACATAGAGCAGGGAAGATAGAAATTCCATACTTTGATGGTACGACCAAGATGATGGCACAGTCTTGGGTACAAAAGTTGGATACCTATTTACAGCTCAACCCCATGAAGGAGATAGAGGCCATCAAGTTTTCCACTATGTATTTGGATGGAAAGGCTCACGATTGGTGGTATCACAGAGTCACCACACTTGACCACAATCAGATAATGTCCTATACAAAATTCACTCAGAGGCTCATTGATAGATTTGATCAAGGAGATCCTGAGCTGCATTTCTGGGAGCTCACCCAACTCAAGAAAACAAGTACAACTGAAGTATATATTGATGAATTCTAGAGGCTTGCAGTTATGGTACAAGATATGTCCCCAACCAGGCTCATGATGCTTTTCACAGAAGGATTGACAGAACCCTTGAAGGGTTGGGTAAAGGCCTTCAAACCCAACAACCTACACGAAGCCATTTGGAAGACAAGGGATTTGGGTCCATCTGCTAGACCTAAATTCATACCCAGACCACCCCTTAATAGTGGAGGAAGAGATCAAAGACCACCAATGAATCAAGGGGGACGGGACCCTAAAGGTTTTGACAGGGGCTGTGGTAGGATAGATGACAACACCAGGAGGGAACTGAGGAGGAAGAAACTATGCTTCACTTGCAAGGAACTGTGGAACCCATCACATAAGTGTATGGGATGTGGCCAGGTACACTATATAGAGGTTACCTCAGACAATGAAGAGGAGGAAGACTATGGACAGATACAGAACATAGAGGCCGAAACTTCAGATACAATAGAAGAGGAGGTTCCAAAACTATATAGTGCGACTAGAGAGAAGGCCACCTTGGCATCTATCAGCGGGGTACCCAAATTCAACACCTTCAGGATGAGAGGGGTATTGCAAGGATAGAGAGTTTCGGTTCTGATTGATGGAGGAGCTTCCCACAATTTCATTGATGCAGCATTACTGCAGAGGAGGCACATACCTATAGTAGAGTTTGAAGGATTCAAAGTGGAGGTAGCAGGCGGTAGCACTATGCCCTGTGACAGATACATCCCAGGTATGGAGCTCACCTTGGGAAGGCATGAGCTAATTCAGGATGCTTATGTGATGGATCTTCCTGACACCAACATCATCCTAGGGGTGCAGTGACTCAACACTTTAGGGCCTATCACCACCAATTACAAGACCATGGAAATGTCCTTTGTAGAGGAAGGAGGATGAAAGGTTGTGATCAGAGGCATGATAGGTAAATCTGCCCGAGTGGTCATAGCCAAGAGGATGGAAGCCATCTTCAGAAGGGAAGAAATTGTATACGTAGCAGAATGTAAAATCTCAACCCGGGTGGATGAGAAGGGGAAGGTGCACTACACCTAGGATATTAAAAAGATCCTAGACAGGCACCATAAGGTGTTTGGGTCGATTCCTCCAGGTGTGCCACCAGACAGGGGGTTTGAGCACATCATTGAGCTGGAAGTAGGGGCTAAACCAGTTATCACCACACCCTATAGGCATCCCAAGAAGTATAAATATGAGATAGAAAAGGCCATCAAAGAGCTTCTAGACATGGGACACATCAGGCCAAGTTCAAGCCCATTTGCTTCTTCAGTAGTCTTGGTCAAGAAGAAGGATGGAACGATGAGAATGTGCATTGACTTTCGGGCTTTGAATAAAAAGATGATAAAAAATAGGCACCCTATACCTAGGATTGATGAATTACTAGATGAGTTGCATGGAGCTATCTATTTCACAAAAATTGACCTTCGTTCAGGCTACCATCAAATCAAGATGAGGGAGAAGGACATCTCGAAAACAACCTGCAGGTGTCACTACGGCCATTACGAGTTTTTGGTGATGCCCTTTGGGCTAAACAACGCCCCAGCCACATTTCAGTCTTGCATGAACCATGTGTTCAACAAACATCTGAGGAAACACTTGTTAGTATTCTTTGATGATTTGCTCATTTACAGCAAGACATGGGAGGAACAACTTCGACATGTGGACCAAATCTTGTCAATCATGGAAGAACAATCACTATACACCAAGGAATCCAAGTGTGAGTTTGGGATGACAGAGGTGCTCTACTTGGGACACATCATAGGGGAAAAATGGGTACAAGTACACCAGGAGAAGATAACAGCCATTAGGGAATGGCCAACTCCAAAGACACTCACAAAATTAAGGGGATTTATGGGCCTATACACATAGTACAGGAAGTTTATCAAAGGGTTTTCTCAACTGTGCACACCCTTGACTGACCTAACCAAAAAGGGGTCCTTCAAATGGAATGAAGAGGCCCAAGCCATGATGGAAAGGATGAAAGAGGTCATGAACACCTGCTCAGTCCTAGCTCTCCCAGATTTCGGCGTACCCTTCACTTTGGAGTGTGATGCCTCAGGGGAAGGTATAGGGGCTATGTTGATGCAGAATAGGCACCCCCTTGCCTATGAAAGCCAAAAACTCAGGGGTCCTGAACTACTTTACAGCATTTATGACAAAGAAATGTTGTCTATCATGCATGCACTAGCCAAATTCAGGCAATATATGGTAGGCACAAGGTTTGTGGTCAAATCAGACCATAACAACCTTAAATATCTATTGGAGCAAAAGGATTTGAATGAACGACAACAAAAATGGGTAAGAAAAATACAAGCCTACGACTTTGACATTGAATTCGTCAAACAAAATAACAACGTAGTAGCAGATGCATTATCCAGGAGGCCATCCATTTTTGCCATGTCTAGTATGTCAGTTGACTAGAAGGATCACTTGATAGTGGAATATGCAAAGGATCAGTTTGCTTGTCAACTTTTGGATGGGAAAATATAGGATGACAACTTCAGAGTCATAAAGGACCTCATTTATTACAAAGGTCGAATTTTCTTAGTTCTTGGATCATCTCTCAAAAACAAGATACTGCATGCCTGTCATAACTCACCAGTAGCAGGACATCAGGGCAACAGTAAGACGTACAGGCAGGTGAGAGAGAGGTTTTCATGGAAGGGCCTAAAGGAAGATGTGATTAAACATGTCAAAGAATGCACTACATGCCAAGAAAACAAGGATGAGCACACGCACCCTACAGGACTGTTGCAACCCCTACCTATTCCAGAGCACAAATGGGAAAGTATATCCATGGATTTCATCACTAGGTTGCCTAGGGCACAGGGGAAAGATTTCATTTTTGTAGTAGTAGACAGATTGACTAAATTTGCACACTTCTTCTCCATAGCCACTGACTTCAGCGCAACACAGGTAGCCGAATTATTTTTCAGAGAGGTGTTCAGATTACACGGCCTACCCAAGACCATTATCAGTGACAGGGACAGTAGATTCATGAGCACATTTTGGCAGGAGTTGTTCATATTAGTGGGTACGAAATTAACTCCTAGTACCAGCTATCACCCTCAGACGGATGGCCAGACAGAAATAGTCAACAAATGGGTGGAAGGCCACCTCAGAAATTACGTAGCCAGACAACAAAAAGCATGGATCAGATGGTTGCACTTGGGAGAATATTGTTACAACACCACCCATCATGTATCCATAGGTATGACACCATTCAGGGATTTATATAGCTATGATCCCATTTCCTTTGTGGATATTGCCTTTGGGGACAGCAGGGCACCAATGGTACAGGATTGGGTACAACAGAGCCAAGACATTCTTCGAGAGTTAAAGGATCATTTACAGAGAGCCCATAACCAACAGAATGTCTAGGTGGATAAACACGGAGTGGAGCGCACTTTTGAAGTGGGTGACTTGGTTTATTTAAGGCTCCAACCTTACTGACAGGCTTCAATTAAAAGAAGTGGAGCAGAAAAACTATAACTACATTTCTTTGGGCCTTACAGAATTAGCAGCAAGATAGGGGCCATGGCTTATGAGTTAGAACTCCCACCAGGAAGTCGAATACACAACGTCTTTCATGTATCCTGCTTGAAGAGGGCTATCGGCCAACACGTCCACCCCATTGAGGTACTACCTCCCATGGACGAAGAAGGTCAGTTAGTGCTGGTTCCAGAAGAGATATTGGAAGTTCGAGAAAAGAGGCTCCAGAAGAGAAGCATTAAGGAGTATCTGATCAGGTGGAAAGACTTACCCATTGAGGATGCCACATGGGAGAATGAACAGATGGTACGAGAAGCAGGTTTGGAATTGCTTGAGGACAAGCAATTTCAACCAGGGGAGACTGTAATGTCCCCCACCTCTTGAAGAAGAGGTTTGGAAGACATAGTGGTCTAGGTGTCCCCACTAGGCCATAGTCTCACACTGAGGGGCAAGGTCAACTAGACTAAAGTTATATTTTTTTTAAGGACTTGAGAAAGAAGTAGGTTAAAAGGAGTAAAAGATAACTCAACAGAAGAATAGAAGTTAACCCTGGAGGTTAACCTAACTCAACATAGAATTAGAAGGAAAAGTATAAGTAAGAGGTTGGGGAGCACCTATCACTCATTCTGATTTGGGTATATTTCTTGTTAGTGCTCTTGAGCATTTAGTTTGGGGGTTTGTTGTACAAACC
The DNA here is from genome assembly GCA_000966675.3 of Picea glauca. Taxonomy (NCBI): domain Eukaryota; kingdom Viridiplantae; phylum Streptophyta; class Pinopsida; order Pinales; family Pinaceae; genus Picea; species Picea glauca. The sequence goes on along the minus strand of JZKD02S2365891.1, from coordinate 158,119 downwards.
CTTGTGAGCAACTCAGTGGTGAAATATCCACTCACTTTGTTCCACAGCTTGGTCTCAGAGATGAAACATTCTTCCACACCATTCTATTCTCAGCATATCTCCTTCTAGAGCTTCAGAAGACAGCAGGGCCGTACTGTTGGGGAATTTCCAGCAAGGGCGCACCATACCATTGAGGAGGGTTCGATTTAGCTATTCAGGAGGGCGCAACTCTCTTAGAATATTTCGCAGTTGGAGAGGTTTTCCTTGGACGTTGGGCTTGAAACTTCAGGAGGAGGATCCCACTACCCTGATCTATTACTTGATCAAGTTTGGGCTCATTTGGAGCATTCTTCCATCAGGGCCAAATTATTGAGGGCTTCAATCTCCACTTGGAGTGTGGCACTCTCTAGCTGGAGGGTTTGACATTCAGATCTGCTTGATATTGGTATTCATTACTTATCCAGCCTTTAGAGGCTTCTTTTGTATTGACAGGAGAATTTTGTAGCAGCTCATATATATTGTTTGTATGGCCATCTGAGGTTTATGCCAGATCGGCCATCTATTGTATTGATCCTACATTGCTTATAATAAAAGGGTCAGATCTTTTCTTGTGCTTCTATATCTTGAATGCATGATGATCTTCATGTGTTGAATGAATCTTGTATGCACTTAATAACTCAATAAACACCTGCACATCAACAAACCAGTGGTAGTTAGTAATTCCAAGCCAGAATTTGGCTTGGGATCATTACAAAAAGTTATTCAATTTAAAACAAACAAACATTCATATTGGTTTCCAAAAAGTAAAGTTATCATTGATTGAAAATCAACAATTTTGCATATTTTTCGTGATAGTCGCGTGGGCCGTTTGGCTAATATATTTTGATAGGGAATTCAGATTGCAACCAGACCAAAATAATTAGAAATATTATTTTTGGGGAATTATTTTGATATATTATATCATATGCTTCTGGTAAATACAGAGTGCAGTACAACCCCTGCAAATTTCCGCTCCCAAACTCTAGATATCCATTAGATTTGTTTTTCAAGTTTTGTTTGTGAAATCTATAGTGACATTGGAGTGGGCCATCTGGCTATGCACTTATGTGGTGGCATCCTAAAATTATAGTCACAGCCCTTGTTTCTTGGCCCCTGGTCACTTAGTACATCATGTGTCCGAGATTTAAACTCCACATAACCTTGCACACCCAAAACTATGGTTCTAAGCTCCTGGTTCATAGCCCTGGTCGCGATATATCCCCCCACCGACCAAGCTTATCCCCCAAACATCCGCTATATATCACTTTAAAAGAATTATATGTTGTCTAGGGGTTAAGTCCCATGGTTAGCCTGGTTGGTCTGTCGGTGGTTGAAAAGAATTTGGCTAGGTGGAGGTCGGGTGTTCGATTCCCACGAAGGTAACAAATTTTTGACCCAGCCAACATTGGATAAATCCAGGGTTCCACGTGGCACCCTCTGATTGGGCCATGTGTCACCCTATGATTGGACCATACACTCCAGTCACCTTCCCAGCCAACTGCCACATCAACATCTATACTACCCAATCACCCTTCCATGTCATCATTTGTACTGCCACCTATCATCCATACTGCTATGTGTTGACCTATCATTGGGCCATGTCAGCATTCTTTACAACCATGTGTCATGTTCGTATAGTGCCATGTGTCAATTTTTTATTAGTCCACATCGGCCCCTGAAAATGCCAAAAATGAGTGACATGTGTCACCTCCTCATGTTTCCATGTGTCCCTGTTGATTTCATCATGACATCATGATGACGTACTATTGACATCAACAGTACAACTTGTTGACTTTGACCATTTGACGTTTTTGCATGTTTTGGAAATTGATCAAAATGCGATAACTTTCGCATACGGTGTCAATTTTTGGAAACAATTATATGGTCGGAATCGACTCGATGAGCCTAACACAATGGTGTTGGTTTCATATGATTCCAAGAACTTTGATTTTTAGGCCTTCCTGGATCCATTTTGGATCAAAGATTGATCTGAATTCTGGCTACCACTAGGTCCCAAAAGAATAGATAGATGTATGGAAGACCTCCTTCAATTCAAAATAAGGTCTTTTTGAATGGATGGTCATTCCCTTTGGTTTGACAAATGCTCCATCAACTTTCATGAGGATGATGGACGATATCATGCAACCTTTCAACAATAATTTTGTAGTGGTGTATTTGGATGACATCCTCATCTACAACAAGACTTTGGCAGAACACTTGCAACATATTAAGTAGGTTCTAGACACCCTCCAACAGAGAAAGCTATATTCCAACATGGAAAAATTCTCCTTCGACATGGACAAGGTCCATTACCTAGGCTACATCATTGATCAACATGGTGTGGATGTGGATCCAGCCAAGATCCAAATCATCCGTGACTGGACAACCCCAACCACACTCACTGAGCTTCAAAGCTTCTTGGACCTTGCCAATTTCTATCATAGTTTCATGTTGGGATTCTCTTATATTGCATAAGCCCTTAGCTAAGTAAACAGAGGTGGTGGTAAGGAAAAATTTATGTGGGGCATGTCCCAACAATAATCTTTCGAATATTTGAAGCAGTGATTGTGCTCATCCCTAGTACTTTAATTACCAAACTTGCAGCATCCCTTTGAGATCGAGACATATGCTTTAGACTATGCTGTTGGCACCGTTCTCACTCAACATGACCACCCCATGGAATATCATAGTGAGGCACTATTAGATAGTGTTCATAAGTACCCTTCTTAGGATAAAGAAATGTACTCCATTGTGCAAGCCTGCCGCCAGTGGATACGTTACATTCTTGGGAAGGAGACAATCATCCACACTAATCATAAGCCACTGCAATTGATGCAGACACAAGGTAAATTGCAGAATGACCGCCATCAGAAGTAGTCCACATACTTGCAACAATTCCACCTCAACATCAAGTATAAAATAGGAAGTACCAACCAAGTTGTTGATTTCCTTGGTCGACCTTAATTCACAGCACTCGCCACAGTTCTAGACTCTTGTAGCCACAAGACCTCTAAATGGCCCCACCTCTATGAGACAAACCCTGACTTCACCACCACCTACCAAATGTTGGCCGCAAACTCAATTATCGCTAATTTCCATCTTTAGGACCAACTGTTGTGTCGTCTGGTCCATCTCTTCATTCCATTAGATAAGAGAGAGAAGATGATTTGGGAAGCTCACTATAGTCAGATGGCAGGAAAATTCAGCGTCGAAAAGACATTGCTACTGCTACAAAAACATTTCTACTGGATGAAACTTCGACAGGATGTTAGCAAGTATATCAGGTCCTGCACTGCCTGCGTTATTGGAAAACTGACCACTAATAAACAGAGCATGTAAACCCCTCTACCTACTGTTGACAGGCCATGGTAATCCATTTCAATGGACTACATGTCGGGCCTTTCGTCCACCAAATGGGGAAATGACTATGTTTTTGTGGTTGTTGATCTCTTTTTCAAGATGGCAATTATGGCTGCCTGCAACAAGAGCATCACATCAAAGGCCACTACTAATATCTTCTTTGAACGAGTCTAGGTACATTTTGGAATCCCACAAAACATTTTCTCATATTGGTACAGTCAGTTCCTAAGCACATTCTAGTCGATCCTCTGGTCAGTGTTGGACACCAAGCTCACCAAATCCACTGCCTTCCACCCCCAGAAATATGGCCAAGTTGAGTTCATCAATCGGATGATCATGGATATGTTGCGAATGTACAATTCCAAGAACCCCCAAGCACTCCAAAGCAACAGCCCCTTTCAGGTGGGGTTGGGATTCCAACCATTGGGCCCCATGGATGTTTCACTACCCCTGGAAGCCACCTTGGTTGACTCGTCCCCTGCTCCACCTAAAGTTGAGAAAGCCACCTGATTCATTGAGTGGATCCAGCACATCTACCAATACATATGACCAAATATGCCACGGTTTTTCATTGCTATTGCCACACATATCTGTCACACTTTCCACTAAAGCAAAGACTATTTTTTGTGGAACTTTTTTCATCGCTATATCCATGAACCATTTATTCATGGAAATAGCAATGAAATAATCTCTCCACGTGTCATCATCCTCAAGATAGGTTTACCTTATAAAGAGTGGTAATAGTGACAAAACTTCATCACAATAGGGATGAAAAAACGTGCCAAAGTAAAAAAACTTACCAATAGATTACGACGCAGATGCCATACATGCAACGCAAAAGTGTGGAAAGTTGCGATGAAAATGCATGGCAATAGTGATGAAAACGTTTGGCAAAGAAAACATTTACGATGCAGATGCTATATGTGCGATGCAAAATCGTGGAAAAGTGCGATGAACTTTCGTCAATATTGCCACGTTTAATAAAACCTCATCATTACCTTGCGATGAACTTTTGTTGATATTTCCATGCTTAATAAAACACATTCATTACCTTGTGACAAACTTTCGTCGATATTTCCACGCCTCATGTAGGTTTTTAAAAAAACAAATCTACATGAGAAGCTAGATGTTGGGATTCTTGATTGACCCATACTCAATATTTTCATGTGTGATTTACCCTTCAAAGGGTTTCTTATGTGAGAAGGGATTATCAGAGGGGGTTTTGGGACTTATTAGGGGTCTTTCTTAGTGGACCAAAAGGGAAACACAAGGCACCTTGGGATGAAGGGGAAGATAAAATACATTCCCTTGAATGAAAGGTTTTAATTGAGATATTGGGGCTCTGAACTAGAGGTCAAAAACAATTTGGTAGGGGTATCCCAGGGGGACAATATGGGAGATGTGATTTTTTTAAATCTATCACTATCCTTGTGAGAGTGGGCCAACCCTTTAATTATCCACTTCAATGCACTCACAACCATTAATCTATATTAATATAGACTGGTCACAATAATTACATTGAATATCAAATTTAACCTATTAATGTGAATGGATAATCACAGCATGAGGTTAAAGGCATTCACACCCTTTCAACAACTATGTTTGTAGTTTTTTGGATGAGGAACTTGTAGCCTTGTGGTTTAGTCATTCCCTTACCAAAAAAATGAAGGTTACTCACACTCATATGAATGAAAGAAATCAAAGTTGTTCCCACAAAAAAAGTCGTAACGCTTTGAAAGAATGGTAGATCACAACAATGGAGCACTTGTTTAAACAAAGACACTTACACCTATTCAAGTAAAGGTAACTCACCCTATTCAAATGAAGGTACATGATACCATATAAATGAACAGAAATGGAAATGTTTAACTTAAAGGGTAGTTCACACCAAATCAAGTTAGTTTGATCACAATGTTTTGAAACGGAGGGTGATCACACTACTCTAGGTGATAGTTTCTCACACCACCCTAAATGAAGGATGATTGCATTTGTTGAAGTCGGGGTACTCACATTAATGCCAATAAATGGTAACATATACCACTATAAATGAGTAGGAATCACACATGATGAAAGGGATATAGCAAATATTTCACTTGGAGTAATGCAATTTGGTGGGAAGTAGAATAGCTACTAGTATATGTTATAGTCTTAATTTCCACCCTACATGCCAGAAGGGAATCCAACAAAAGATGAAAGTCAAAATACATTTCTTGCTTAGGATTTAGGACTTTTTTTTAGGGTCTTCATGTGGAATATAGGAGAAAACATGTGATGATAGTCGTTGGTCATTTATAATGAAAAAAGCGATCATCCCTACAACCTACTAGATTTGCAAAGTTATGAAGAGGTAAGCGAGGGACTGGTTGTATCTTTGTGGCATGGGCCTAGAAAATCATAGCATTCAAGTTTCCAATGGGTTCTAGAAGATCTAGAAGCTCTCCCAAGCCTCTTCCAAGGATATATATAAAGAAGGAAAGTCTTGAGAAAAAGGGGGAAGAATATTTTGTAGAGTTATGATGTCCAATTATAAAGGTGCTTCTCCAGTCACAACGGCCACAATCAAATTTCCTAGTCAAATTGAGAAGATGAGGAGGAATTAGGAGCAAGGATAAAAGAGAAATGATTTCACATCCAAGGTATTATGTTTGATGTGTTTCCTACATGTTAATGAATAGATCATTGGTTTCCCCTAAATGTGTTTGTATTTGATTTGTAAATGCTTAGATCTGGTCTCATGTTAAATAGATCATGATAGATCTAGTGAATTGGATTTTTGTAACATTAGGAGAGAAAGTAGATCAATAGTTGTTTTCATTCTCGTGTGTAGGAAGCAGATTATAGGAGCTGGAGCTGGATCTCAGGAGTTGCATCAGCCAAATATGTGAGTAAATTGTTGGTCATAAGGTATGCTTACTATTCTTCTTGGTTAAAAGAAAATTAATTTCTTGGCATCAAGGGAAACCATTAGAATTCTATCCCCATTGTATGTCTAGGATCAATAAGCAGGTCCTAAGGATATATAAGTTACCATATTGGTGATATTTCTCCAATAACAGTCTATATAGATTAAATGTTTGGAATGTATAAGGCCAAATGATTTGGCATTAAAAGAGTCTCCAAGGAGAATTAGAAGAGACATTATCTAGCATATAAATTTCCAAACAATGGATTCAACCATGGGAGTGGATGGGGGACATAATTAGAATTAGGGTAATAGGGCTCTATGGAATTAAGTGGATCATCTCCCACCATGATTTTATAATTATTATKAAKTGKGGTATATTGAAAGGAATTACTTATATCCTCACCATCCTTGATGTGGGTACTACCAAAAGACAATACATAATACACATGATTGTGTACAATTGATTAATAAATGGGAGGAACAATACATGATATAGAGTAGTGATAATATAGTGAATTGTGAACTTTATATCCATGGTAAAAATATAGTAGGTTGTGCCTACATTGGGATCAATATCGTCACCTAGTTTGGAGCCAATTCTAGCACAAACATGAGAGATGTAAATCAAGGACCCATATATCAAGCTTTATAGTGAGAACCAAGGTTTGATGTACTATGAAAGAAAGGTTACTTTAAATATGTAATTAAGGTGATGAAAGAAGCTATTCATGCTAGAAACATAGTTACTATGAATGCAAGAAATATAAAAGCTTCCATAATTTGGCCACTAAGCCAATGCATGATTCTACTAGTATATATAGTGGAAGATGAAGTCAAAGAATTTTTGAAAAGTTTTCTATAGATAATAGACAATGATAAATCCAC
>JZKD02S2365891.1:119878-129913 GCA_000966675.3 Picea glauca | reverse complement strand
ATTATAACCACCGTATATGTGTTTTGTTAACATGTGTTGTAACCAACGGTTGGAAATTGTGCACGGGTATTTCATATCACCTTTGGTTTTGCCATATGACCGGTGGTTGCGCGGGAGTTATACGGTTTGAACAGTTCAACGAATTTTATGCCCAGCCTATGGTCGCGTGGGTAATATGACCGAATGCCAAGGCGGTTAGGGGCTGCAGGCGCCCTAACCGTTCTACGGTTTGTACCGGTGCGCGGTTGCGTACGGGTCTTGGTTTTTCCACTTAAATGAGCGTGTGTGCCAGGTTTGGGGAACAAGGGTGCGTTCTGTAGAACCAGAGACAGCATAGTTGAAGGGGAGAACTTCAAAGGAGGCTATCTTCTTCATTTTTCGACCGTTTCAGGAGCCGTCAGAGCCTAGACAGGGGTTTTGGCACGCTGCGGAGTCATTGGAGCAGTCATTTTGTTGATTTGAGCACTGTAAGACATGTGTTTAAGCACTTTTATCAATTTAATATAAAAGATCCATTTGGAGGCTAGACCAGGAGATGTAACCCGTAGTGGGGTGAACTCCTTTATCAAGTTGTTGTGTTTATGTCTGATGTTCAATGATTTTTGATGTTTTCTATGTTCATATCTACATAATTAATCCTTTAAAATGTGTTGCAAATTGATCCGGTTGCTTTAAAAACACATAACATTTCACTTGCAATTTAATTTAATCAAGTTTATCAAGTCTTCGTCATATTTTTAGATCAGATTTCCTAACTACAAATGCATACTAATGCATACTAAAGAAACACACTTTTACCTAATGACATATTAGACCAAGTAGATCTTAACTAACTCCTAAGTGTCTAAATATCCTAACAGACATAAGGACAGATAACAATGTATATGTGCTGAAATAAGATAGAGAAGAGTGTCATCTAAGAAAGCATGATTAAAGTTGGTTATGGCATAGGAGACTTGGACATATAAACTTTGACCACTTAATCAAGCTCAAAAATCTTGAGGCAGTAAAAGATCTTCCAAGAATATCAAAGCCACAATATTCTGTGTGTAAACCCTGTCAGGTAGGAGAGCTAACTAGGACACGGTTTAAATCCAAGAGCTCTACTTCAATAGAGAAACCACTCCAATTAGTTCATATGGATTTATGTGGACCATCAAGACAATAAGACACAGGAAAGGAAAACTATTTTATGTTGATCACTGACGATTACTCTAGACTTACTTGGGTTTTTTTTCTCAAAGAAAAAGCTGAAGCATTTGAGAAATTTAAAATATTTAAGGCTTTAACTGAGAATCAAATAGGCAAGAGGTTAAAGGTAGTAAGATCATACAGAGGAGGAGAATTTATGTCAAGTGATTTCAAGGAATTTTGTGACAAACATGGGATCAAGAGAGAATACACAATCCTAGGAACTCCACAACAAAATGGAGTAGTTGAGAGGCAAAACAGAACCATGTAGAAAATGGCCAGGTCAATGATGAATGAGAAGAACATTGGTCAAACCTACTGGGTAGAATCAATACACACAACAGTCCATGTTCTTAACAAATCCCACCTGAGACCACATAGTGACAAAACACCTTATGAACTATGGTATGGAAGACTTGCTTCAATCAAACACTTCAAAGTCTTTGGGAGTAAGTGCTACATAAAAAATAATAATGAGAACCTTGGCAAGTATGATGGCAGGGCTGATGAAGGCATATTCTTAGGGTATCGTACAAACAGTAAAGGATACAGATGCTATAATAAGAGGCTGCATAAATTGGTTGACTGTATTGACATAAAAGTTGATGAAGGAATCCTAGTAAGAGAGGTGAACAATACTAAATCAACAACAGAGGATATAGATGAAGTTGAAGCTGAACAGTGCCAAGAATCAGAATGAGAATACTCAAAGTCAGATGAAGATGAAAATACTCAAGTAAACTCAAATCAACAAATAACATCGAATTCTTCATCCAGAATTACTCAAAAGAATCATCCTACAAGTCAGATAATTGGTGAAAAATAAAAAGGTGTACAAACGAGGAGGAGGATAATCAAAAACATTGAGCAATCACATATAGCCTTCATATCCATGGTGGAACCCAAGAACTTCAATGAGGCCAATAAAGACTTAAATTGGTTAAAATCAATGAATGAGGAACTGGACTAGATTGAAAAGAATGACACTTGGGAAGTCATTCCGAGGCCAACAGATAAAAATGTAATAGGATCAAAATGGGTCTACAAAAATAAGATGAATGAGCAAGGACATATTGTAAGAAATAAGGCTAGATTGGTCTGCAAAGGATATTCTCAAATAGAAGGACTGGACTTTGATGAAACATTTGTGTCTGTAGCAAGATTTGAAGCTATTAGAATTTTTCTTGCCTATGCATGTCATAAGGAGTTTAAATTTTATCAAATGGATGTCAAATCATCTTTTCTAAATGGAGTTCTAAAAGAAGAAGTTTATATGGAACAACCAGAAGGTTTCCAACTGTCAGATAACCTTGACTTTCTCTACAAGCTGAAGAAATCCTTATATGGATTAAAACAAGCTCCTCATGCCTGGTATCATAGACTGGATACGTATCTACAAAACAAAGGATTCAAGAGAGGAACAATTGACAACAATTTATATATCAAAACAAAGGGTAATCATTTTCTCGTTGTCTTGGTCTACATAGATGACATCATCTTCGGTAGTAATAATGCCTCCATGGTACAATGGTTTTCTTCTGCCATGCAATCTGAGTTTGAAATGTCTATGATAGGGGAACTGTCATTTTTTCTGGGTCTGCAAATTACTCAGAGGTATGAAGGAATATTTCTCTCTCAAGAAAAATATCTAAGGGAAATGTTGAAAAGGTTTCAAATGGAATATTCTAAACCTATGAGCACACCTATGGTCACTAGATTTAAGTTAAGCAGGGATGATGACTCACCTAATGTTGATCAGAGTTCATATAGGTCTATGATAGGCATCCTGTTGTACATAACAACATCTCGTTCAGACATAATGCATGTTCTTGGAATCGTAGGAAGGTATCAGGTCGCACCTAAACAGAGTCATTTGTTCGCTGTCAAAAGAATATTCAGATACTTGAAAGGAACAATGGAATATGGCCTATGGTATCCTAGGAATCAAAATTTTCAACTATCAGTCTATTCAGATGTTGACTAGGCTAACTGCATGGATGAAAGGAAAATCACGAGTGGAGGTGCGTTCTTCTTAGGAGATTCTATAGTAGCATGGTTGAGCAAGAATAAAGGTGCCATTTCCTTATCAACTACAAAACCTGAATACATTGCAGCTGCCACTTGTTGTACCCAAGTATTGTGGATGATTCAAACAATTGCAGACTTGGGGATAAATTATACTGCACCGATTCAAATCCATTGTGATAATACTAGTGCAATTAGTGTATCAAAGAATCTTGTCTTCCACTCTAAGACCAAGAATATACCCATCAAGTATCACTTCTTGAGGGAACAGGTAACCAAATATGTGGTTTCTTTGCACAAGCTCAGTTTGAGTATCTACGCCAGAAGTTGGGTGTGACCCCACTATCAATCTAAGTGAGTCCATCCTGTCAGGGGGAGTATGTGTTGCTTGAATATATGATACCTCTGGAAAAGTACTACAATAGCTCAGGGGGAGCATGTTTTTTCTTTGACATTGATGTCAAAGGGGGAGAAAAAGTGTGGATGCATGGATGCTAGAGTTAGAGATCTAAGCAGAATAGTGCAGACGTTCAGGGTTGCCATCAATGCCAAAGCGGGATATTGTTGGCATGTTTGCAAGTAGAAGTGTGTTTGTCAATGATGGCAAGATCAGCAGTGCAACATCGATGGCACAAGAACAACAGTGAAGACACAGAAGAGCAAGCTAGAGAAGAGATCAAAGCTCAGAAGAGATAGCGCTTTGCGCTTTCCAGAAGTGCAGCTGAAGACCAAGAGAAGGACTCGTAGGATGAGTAAAGGTCGCACAACCTAGAAATTATTCCAAGTCGGAAGGATGCATAAGCTCAAGAGGAAGAGAAAAAATGATCGTTGGATCACCCATCCCGAATTTCCGATGGTCATCAAATCATAGTCCAGTCAGGAGGAGAATGCAGAGAAGGAGAACAGATCTCAAGCATCAGATCTGAGCACGAGGACCGACCATCATTGGATCCAGAAGAATATGCATGGTCGTTAAGTGCAAGGTGAAGCGGGCTTACAAATTCCCGAAAGCAGGGGGGCCATCCATAGTCAAAGAGGATACATGGAAGCAGATGAGCAGTCCGCAGATATCGTGAAATGCAAAATCCTGGGGATTGTTCGATCCAGAGGACACACGGTGAGAGATTAGCATTTCGTTGACTGGAAAGTCAAAGGAAGGAAGTGCTCTAACCTTCCAACTCGTGAAATGAGAAATCGCGATATGATCTGAGCCCTTGGATCGAGGACTAATCTGGGTCATCAGATCCAGGAGGTGATTATGGCAGACCATGTCAGCAAGGACAGGTGGTAGACTATGACAGCCAGGACACATGGAGAAATCATACAAGGACAAGTGTCAAGATGATTCGACGTTTCAAGTACGTGAATATTACGAATCTGAGTGAGACGTGGCAGCCACTCAACTCATGACTCGTCATCGAGTGACACAAGAGTTGTCACTTCAGGAGTTTTGCTTCGGGAGTGTTACCATCAACACTCCCTCAAATTCCTGAAGGCTGAAGTCCCTTAGCGGAGTATAGTCGTTGAATCACCGAGGAATCCAGAGGACACATGGTGAGAGATTAGCACTTCAAATCCAGAGGACACATGGTGAGAGATTAGCATTTCGTTGACTGGAAAGTCAAAGGAAGGAAGTCCTCTAACCTTCCAACTCGCGAAATGAGAAATCCCGATATGATCTAAGCCATTGGATCGAGGACTAATTTGGGTCGTCAGATCCAGGAGGTGATTGTGGCAGACCATGTCAGCAAGGACAGGTGGTAGACTATGACAGCCAGGACACATGGAGAAATAATACAAGGACAAGTGTCAAGATGATTCGACGTTTCAAGTACATGAATATTATGAATCTGAGTGAGACGTGGCAGCCACTCAACTCATGACTCGTCATCGAGTGACGCAAGAGTTACGTCACATCAGGAGTTTTGCTTCGGGAGTGTTACCATCAACACTCCCCCAAATTCTCGAAGACTGAAGTCCCTTAGCAGAGTATAGTCATCGAATCACCGAGGAATCTTGACCATTGATCTGATATGAAGCCATTTCGAAGTTTCACATGACAGGAGTTTTGGAGACAACTCACTGTAGAATCTTTGAAATGCGAAGTCACAAAAAAGTTATGGGCTGTCGGATCACAAAGGGTTCTAGACCGTTGATCTTTCACATCAAAGAACAAAGTCTCGAGTCTCAAAGGTAATATCTGGACCGTCGGATCACCTAGGATCGTGGACCGTTGATCAGTCACGACAAAGGCCCACGAATTCACGAAATCGCGAAGCACCCTTGTGCTTGGCCCCGAGTCACAGTTAGTGGTCACAACAGTGGGAGGGAAGTGAAGGAGCTAGCGCAACTAGGCTCCATTTCAGATACTGGGAGTTGAAGGAGTCAAGGAGACTCACGGAAGAATCCCCGAAACACGAAGTCACAAAGTGCCTATTGGCGTAGCTGGTGGTCACCGCTGGCAGTCATGTGAGGGGAAATATCTAGTGTATATAGGATCTATTTCATGATCGGGAGTTGGAAGAATCAGAGTGACTCACAGAAAACTCGCGAAACACGAAAGTGCAAAGCACCCTTTTGAATAAGCACTTGGTCACCGCCGATGGTCATGTGAAAGGAAGGGGCTTAGCCAGAAGAGCTAGCGCCCACAGTGTATATTTCTCAGAAAGGGAAAAGATGCCAAACACATGAATGCGTAGAGGTTCTCTTAGCGACTTCCAGAGGAGACGAAGAGTCTCGAGGTAACGGCCATTGATGATGAACTCACAGGCAACAAAACTTCCAGAGGAGATGAAGAGTTGCCATGATGATCATGAGATGTCTCGATATGAGAAAGGTATGCAGATTAGTGAAGTGAGGCTATGCTGCAGTGTGTTATGGGGTGTGATGTAGAGCTACAGTAAAGGACCTGTTGGGGAAAAACAGTGTCACAAAAGAGCATTCAGAGGCATTGCTCATGCGAGGGAAGAAGGTGCATAGAGAATATAAAAATGCAGAACAGAGAGGAGATAGGAGCTACGATTGTGTGGGATGCATGAGTGTAGAAGCATGTTGTGCAGGAGGTGAAGCATAGAAAAAGAAAGGAAAAGAGATGCATATCTGAGAGAAGAAGATAAATTTGAGGTGCGCATGCATAGACATAGAAGAAGATCAGAAAGCTCAAAAGATGCGAGCAGAGAGACACTGATGCAAGCAGAGCAGAGCAGTGTAGTAGAACAGTGATGAGACCGGTAAATCATTGATGAACATTGTATCACTATAATAAGTTTCAGTAGAAAATATTTATAATCAGGGTGGTAGGGAGGTGCTAGGAAGGAATGTTGTCCTTATAGTTTCAAGTGGGTGCTTGAACACAGGGAGTTGTAGCTTCCATCTGGTTGCAACCAGAAAAACTAGGGTGGTAGAGTGGTGCAAGGGAGAAATATTGTTCTCTGTTATATAGGTTGGTGCTTCCATCTAGTTGGTGCTGGAACACTCAGGGAGTTGGTGCTTCCTTCTAAGTGGGTGCTATAGAAACCAGAGAGTTGGTGCTCTCAGCAAGTTGCAGCTTGCAAGACAGAGGTGGTAGCCTCACAATGAGTTGGAGCTCATAAGTATGATAATGTACAAAATGTAAAGATTACTTATCAAATCAAGAAGAAGAGGGTTTTACCCTTTATGTGTTTCCTCAGGAAATATCTGTCTCTGTATATTTCATGTGTGTGATTGATGTTTAACATTCTATTGCTTATTTCCCAGCATCATGGTGATTATCATTATGTGTTCAGTAAAGAGTTTAAAATGGGAAAAATTGTTTAAGCACAGTAACAACTGATTCACCCCCCCCCCCACTCTCAGTTATCCAACACCTACTACCAGGTTAAAGGCCATTTATTGGCCCTTCCTTGTGGACTTGGACCATGTAAAGTAGTGAGTGTTGAAAAACGAGCGTTGATGGATATAGAAGATAAAGTTGGTTTGGGGAGTGTGGTAGCAGTGAGAAACAAACAAAATCATGAGGATCCTCTTCCTTTATTGAGGACTCCATCTAGTAGATTTGGGAGTGGGTTTGACATGACAACACCAAAAAAGAGGGCAGCCTCAACTCTTGGTCCCATGGACAATATTTTTCAGCAAGAGAAGAGAGATGAAGTTGATCTTACCATTGCATTTTTTTTCTATCTCAACTTCATCTCATTTAATGTTGCATGGTCTCCTATGTTTGTTGAGATGTGTAGAGATCTAGTTGAACAAGCTCCAACAGGGTATGTGCCTCTTGGTTCAGAGAAGCTTAGAACCACATTGTTGAGTAAGGTAAAGAAGGAGGTGGAAAAAATCCTACAACCCATTAAATCTACATGGGCCTCATCAGGTGTCAGTATTGTTTCTGATGGATGGACGGATGCAACATGCCATCCACTCATCAATTTCATGGTGTCTTCCCAGAATGGATCAATCTTCTTGAAAGTAGTGGATTCTCTTGGATAGTACTAGGATGCAACATATATGAGTGAGTTTTTCATAAAATTTACTGAAGATGTAGGTGTTGATTCTTGTGTGCAAATTATTACAGGCAATGCCCATTTATCTTTTGAGGTTTGCAGACATAGACAAGCCCATATTGGGAGATGTTTATGAGGGATGGGACTCCATGATTGAGTCTATGAAGACAATTTTTATAGAGAATGAGTCCCCTAAGTATGGGACATCAGCAGAGAGAATATGGTCCACTGTACATGATATTCTTCTTTCTAGTTGGGATAAGAATTGTACACCTTTGCATTGCTTGGCACATTCATTGAACCCCAAGTTCTACAGTTAGCATGCCCTATTATACAACGGTTAGCCTTCAGGGTCCTTTCTCAGGTTACTTCATCCTCTTTTTGCGAGAGGAATTGGAGCACATATGGAAATTTGTACAGTGTGAAAAAGAGCAGGATTGAGCAGTCCAAGGCAGAGACAATGGTGTATGTGCACACCAACCTTCGTCTTATTTATGGGAAAAGGTAGGAGTGGTTGAAGGGAAAGACAAATATGTGGATTGCAACGCAAGGGTGGTCCTAGATTCAAATGAGTCAAGTTTTCAAGTTCCTTGGTATCCCTTTTTCCTTTCATGCTTCTCATAACTTGGGGAAGTAGTATTGAGGAGGGTTGAGAAAAAAATTGATAAATGGGTTACCAAACCTCTAGACTTAGAAACTAAATTTCAAATTTGTACCCAAGTCTTGGTTACCACCCATGTCTATTATTTATCCTGCTAGGTGACTTCTAAGTTAGCTTATCAATGATTGGAAAAGGCCTTAAGGAATTTTTTATGGTCTAATAACTTTTGGAGAAGTGGATTCGATAGGGTCAATAGGGAATCGTATTGCACCTCAAGAGAGTATGGAGGCATCAGTATTATCAAGACCAATGTTCGGGCCCAATATCTATGTGACAAATGGGTTGTTCAATCCATGACTGGAAAGTAGGCTTGGAATGCTTTTCTTAGACACAACATCAAACAAGGAGCTTAGCTAAGCAAAAAATCATTCCAACATATATCTTTCTAGACATTGATCACTACTTTTTCTCAAGTCAACGTTATTGGCACATTGTGGTTTAGGATGTATGGAAGGATTCATAGGCCATTGGGCCTTTTCTATCATGGAGATACCTCTCTTTACAATCAAGTGAACCTTTCAATGATCATTTCATATGGTGGTTTCCCTTGGTATGGAATGAAGGGAACCTATTGATCGAAACACCCCAGTTCTCATACTTACGGTTCTACAAAAAGGATTTTCATAGGGCCAATGATTTGTTGGAAAACAAAACAAAGGATTGGCTTCCATGGTGAGAGCTCAAGTAAATTCAAATTGGCCTATCCTGGAATGATTTCAAATCTTAGTCCTAGATGCTCTCTTCCTCAATTTAGTCTTGCAATCACCCTGCACCTGGTGGAAGACTAGAAAAGCAGGATCCATACAACTTTCACAAAATATAAGCCTACTTTTGGCTATAAGTGGCTCTGTGCTAAGCCTTTCCTTGAGGGATGTCTAAAGAATCTTTCACAAGTCAAGTCCAAGAAGAAAACCTGGCTCTTTCAGCAGTGAAGCCTTTGGAAGCTAGCACTAGAACCAAAGAAAGCTTTTCTCATTTGGTCTTTAGTGTTGGGGGATCCGCCTGAAGATAAAAGCCTAATGTACCTAGGAGTCCAAAACTAGTGTTGTATCCATTACAAGAAAGCTAAAACCTTGAAACGCTTGTTACAAGTTTCTCACTTAACCAAGTTTGCTTGAGCCTAAGTAGACTCAATGTGTTCTCAATATCTCCTATGCTTCTCATAACTTGTCAATATATCCTACGCTTCTCATATGCTTCTCATAACTTATTAATATCTCTTACACTTCTCATAACATGTCAATATCTCCTACGATTCTCATAACTTGGGGAAGTAGTAGTGCAGAGGGTTGAGAAAAAGATTGATAAATGGGTTACCAAACCTCTATACTTAGCAACTAAATTTCAAATTTGTACCAAAGTCTTGGTTACCACCCATGTCTATTATTTATCCTTATAGGTGACTTCTAAGTTAGCTAATCAATGATTGGAAAAGGCCTTAAGGAATTTTTTATGTTCTAATAAATTTTGGAGAAGTGGATTTGACAGGGTCAATAGGGAATCATATTGCACCTCAAGAGAGTATGGAGGCATCGGTATTATCAAAACCAATGTTTGGGCCCAAGCTGTTAAGCCCTAATATTGGCTCATTACCCCTTAATTGGGGCATATTACATTAGTAATGTTATTTTATTTATGTCGGCTTTATTCCATTAGTTGTAATTATACCTCCTAGTC
>JZKD02S2365891.1:53337-99314 GCA_000966675.3 Picea glauca | reverse complement strand
GGGAGTTGTGAGCAGGTATATGAACAATCCAGGTAAAGAACATTGGGAGGTAGTAAAGTGGATTCTCAGGTATTTGAGAGGTATTTCTACTCATGCATTATGTTTTGGAGGTTCAGACACTTTTCTACAGGGATATGTTGATTCATATATGGCAGGTGATAAAGACAGCAGGAGGAGCACCACAAGGTATATTTTTACTATAGGTGGAACAGAAATAAGTTGGATTTCGAAACTACGAAAGGTTGTTGCACTTTGAACAACAGAGGCAGAGTATGTTGCTGCTACAGAGGCTAGTAAAGAGATTATTTGGTTACAAAGGTTTATGGAGGAATTGGGAAAGAAGCAGGAGAATAGTAGGTTGTACTGTGACAGTGAGAGTGCAATTCATCTTGCAAAGAACTCAGCCTTCCATTCGAAGACCAAGCATATATAGTTGAGGTACCACTTCATATGATCTGCCTTGGAAGATGGACATTTGAAGTTGGAAAAGATACACACTAGCCAGAATCCTACAGACATGTTAACAAAGGGAGTAACCAGGAAGAAACTGAGTTCCTGCTCAGTTTCAGTTGGTCTTCAAGAATGAATATGAAGATTAGAAATTTTCTAGATCTAAGAAGGTTCATAGTCCAGCATATACAGCAGCGGTGGAGTTGTTGAGATCGGTCTCCAAGTGGGAGATTGTTGGTTGTGGAGCCTGTTTATCTTCTTGATTCAGAGGTCTTTTACTTTCAGCCATGTTTATACCCCATGAAGTATTTACAACCCAGAAGTATGTACACTCTTCCACGCAGGGGAGTGTAGAGGGGGGGTTCCCCCTCTGTGGGGTCTGGGGGCAAGCGGGCCCCCAAAGGAAAAATTGCCTTGTAAATGTATATTGTAATTTCATTGTAAATCTGGACCATTCATTATAAGGTCGCATATCTAACAGTAGAAATTATGTTAGGTTTTTTCCCCTAGAAGGCAACCCTTTGTTATGAGGGAAACGTATTGCGGCTATGCTTTATGGCGAGCATTGTATTCTGAGAGAAGAGACTGTGAAAGAAAAAAGAGGAAGTTACAACGGGTTTTTCTATAGGTTGTATCCCTTCATTTTGCTGGATAATAATAAAGGAAGGACCTGGCAATTTCTCTAGTGGACATAGCCCACACTAGGTGAACCACGTAAATCTGTGTCTCTCTTGTATTGTGTATCTTCTACGTTTTGTTTCCACATTTGTTTTATTTTATTGCTCCGCGGTCCTATTTTTCTAACAAAAAGCTCGTGCACGCCCAAGCGACCTCTCATGGTGGGAGAAAATAAAGATGATGGGATAGGAGAGCCTTTCAAAATGTTTCTTGAGGGAGACCTCACTCAACAGAGGAACAAAATGATGGATATTTTTGTGCAAATCCCTCGGCGGCTACCGACAGGCGAGGCATCTTCCTCGAGCAGAGGTGTCTCCTCCTTCAAGGTAAAAATCCACTTTGATATTCCTATATTTGAAGGTCAAATAAACGCAGATGTTGTAGACAAATGGTTGAATTTACTAGAAGGGTATTTTTCTATCCATAACTTTTCGAATAGAAAAAATATTACTTTTGCTCTTCTCAAAGTCTTTCCCCATGTCAAAGATTGGTGGGAAAATTTATGTGAGAAAAAGGAAACAAAGGAACCCTCATTAGTTACACTCGCGGTCACCTTAGAATCCTTCAGGGATGTTGTCAGAAGTTATGATGACTTGTATAAAAAATGGACCACACTGCAGCAAGAAAGAGACCAAGAAGTGCTAGGGTTCACATATATCTTCCATACCTTGTGCACCAAGATGGGTATAAAATATTTTGAGAAACATATTATGCTCAAGTATTAGGGTGCTCTGCATAGATACATCCAGACCAAAATGGAATTTCTATACATCTCTTCCTTGGGCGCGGCCTATTGATATGTCGTCAAAATCAAGCAGAAGCTCAAATAAAAGACACGGAAATTTGGGCCTCGGAACCCCTCGCAGCAAAAGCCAAGAATGGGTAGCCCCAAATCGTAGAACAAAGGACATAGAAAATATGGATAGCATCAGGACAACCATTCCAAGCCACAAGAAAATAAGGACACCATAAAGACAAAGAAAGATATCAAGAAGTGGTGTGACTTTCATAAGAGCCATTGGCATAACACTATTGATTGTCTCTCAAAGCAGTCGTTGGCCGCTGAAGTGACAGCCTCTAAATTAGATGCATTTTTCAAATCTGAGTCATAACCAGAAAGGGGGAGGCATATGATTAACATGAAACCAAGTGCCACTGTTGCTACCACCAAGCTTCAACCCGGTTAACCAAATGAGCGAGAATAAGGCGAGCCCCTTTTCCATTCACAGATGTGGGTAAAAGGCACCCTGTTGCATTTCATCATTGATAGAAGTAGCCAGAAGAACCTCATCTTAGAAGAGGTCCTCAAATGGTTATCCCTGCTAACAATTCCACACCCACATCCCTACACCATTGGATGGCTCCGCCAAGGAAGTGATCTCCATGTTAGCCAACAATGTTGACTCTCGTATGGCATCAAGCCCTTCAAAGAAGAGGTATTTTGTGATGTTTCTCCTCTTAAAGTTTGTAATGTTCTTTTTGGCCAACCTCATTTATGGAAATGTCTTGTTTTATATGAGTCTAGGCCTCATAGTGTTATTATTAATTTGAATAGGAAATTGTACAGGATACCCGACGCAATCCCACCTAATGTTATTTCCGTGATCTCTGTTACACCTCAAAATTACTCACTTCCATAGTGTTGCAAGTGTCATCATTACAAGTGTTGTAAGAGTTGCATCTTGTCCGCAAGTGTCTCATCTTGATCACAAGTGTAGCAAACATCATAATACCATATTTCCTATGTCGTTCCTCTACCAACATCATAAGGACACTTAAGACACCTCAAAGACTAGTTTTGAAGAAGAGAAATCATTTGACAAAGAGTACAAGCCTTTTGCCACTGGAAAAACCACTCAAATATGGATTTTGGAGAGGATTTTTCCCCTACCCACTATCAAGGAGTGCTAGCGCTCCCTGGGCCTCTTTGGGGGAGTTTTTGAGCACTCTGTGCACCCTTTTGGGGGAACTCTATCTTTTTTGAGCGATTTTTTGGTTTGGTGATACAAATCAGGGAAGAATCCCTCAATTTATGAAGGTGGTTGGATTCGAATAGAAGGTCAAGGCATGATCTTAGGGAAGATCTTCAACTAAAAGAGAAGAATCCTCAACTTATCCCAAATATCTCTCAAGTGGTTGGGCCTCTCCAAGGTTATAAAAGGAGGCCTCCTCATGGTGAAAGGGGAGGAGAGACTAGAGATTGATACAAAAATTATGATCCTATAAGTGGTATTAACAGAAATGTGTGGAGATTGAGAATTACACCAAACTTATGATCTCATAAGTGATATTTCATCAAAGAAATCAGTGTAGATTACTTGAGCAAAGGGGTTGGACAAGGATAAATGGAAGAAGTTGTTGCACCTTCATCAAAGGATTGTAAGTACTTTTACTTGTTCTTATCAATACATCAATGCTTGGCCTGTTTCTTTCAAACTTATGCTTGTTCCACATGAGTTTGTCTGCAGTAGATGGATCTATATTTGAGATAATCTCAGTAGAGTAGTAAGTCCATTGTATCTTTGTTTGTTCTACAGGACCTATCAGGGAGCTCATGATCAAAGCTCAACCTGGACTTTGCAAGGACAAATGTCATTAATAAGGTACATATATTTCTTCTTCTCCTTCGTATATTAGCTTGATTAGACCTAAAAGGATGTCATTGTCCATGTTAATCACTTTTCTGTCTTGGCTTTAGGAGTCTAGAGACCAAGAGGGAATCCACTTGTCTGTAGGAGGATTCACCTGTAACAGAAATTGGCGACTCCACTGAGGAAGAGCTCTAATTTTTTGTTTCCATTCCCAGATCTTGTTTTGGTCCTTTACCCTTTTCTTAACCTTCTCCATACTATCTTTGATTCTTAGATTTGTTTGATTGCCTCTTTATTTCATCATGATCACCCTGATTTGCTGAGCTTGCTTGGAATTTTGTTGTTCTGAGTGCTTTTCTGATTTTTTGGAGCAAAGCGCTCCCCCTCTGTTGTTGTCAGAGCATTATCACTCCCAATTATCCTTACACAGAGCGCTGGAACGCTCTAGTGCCCCTTACACCAAAGCACTACCCCCCTTTTGTGAGAAATTCTCCCAAATTTTAATCCTCTGAAGTTATTTCTTAGTTTTGGCATTGGCTCAAGAGTTTTATAAATCTCAGTTCATCTTGGTATTGGCCTTCAACACCATGTTTTCTAAGAATTGATCCTCTTCTTCTTTGGAAACTTGACATTTTATTTCCTTGCCTTGAAGTCACTCTTTGTCTTTGTTGACCTAGAGTTAACTTGTTGTTTTATTCTTGTTTATCTGACTGGGTGAAAGATTTTGTGAGGAAATCCAAAGGTCTGTGAACCTTTCCTCTTGATAATTGAGGTCAATTTTCCAACATTTCTCTTTTGTTTGAGGTTTTT
This sequence comes from Picea glauca, assembly GCA_000966675.3. Taxonomy (NCBI): domain Eukaryota; kingdom Viridiplantae; phylum Streptophyta; class Pinopsida; order Pinales; family Pinaceae; genus Picea; species Picea glauca. The sequence continues at coordinate 94,785 of JZKD02S2365891.1, read as the reverse complement.
TTGTTATTGTTTGAAAATTTGGTTATCTTTGTCCTTGTTTATTCGCAACGAGAGTGTATTTTGGTTTGTGTGAGGTTTTCTTCGGATTGTTTAATCCTGAAGTCTGATTGACATTAGAAGTTTTACATATGATTATCATTCACATATAAGCAAAAAGATATATATTAGTGATTGGTTTGGATATTAGAAGGCATTTCTGAAATTTTTTAGCATTGCATTGGATTTGATTGAGAAACAATTGTATGAGGATGTTGCATCTTAGTGTTTCATAGTGAAAACAACTTTTCTCTCTTTCCCTTAAATAGACATTCACCGAAAGAAACAACTTCTTATCATCTTTTATGCATTTTTGGGGAATTGATTCATAATACCATCAGTTTCATTGTCATACACCCTTTGAGTAAAGAACAGTTGCAAAATGAACGCTAATTAAAATTTATCTAGAACATTTTTGTTTTTAGAATCTTCCACCAACATTAGACTAGGACTAGTACTTTGGATTAGACCGTGAGAACAACTCTCCAAAGTTTTTCAAAACAAACATTAGCATCCTAAGATAGGGAGAGTCAAATAAAATTTTCGTATAGGCTTTCTGGGATCCCCCTCTCACACAGGGGTTACGCACGAGGTTGCATTCGAGAGAATTACAGAGATTATCCCTCTGTGGTTCAACTGTTTGTAGTGGTTGGATCGTATATTGGGGGTCACTTGAGGGTATACCCATGATTATGTGTGGGAGCCTCTCGAGTTCATTTCAGACTTGTTATCCTGCCCATATGTTCGGATCAGACTATCAACTGTACCCACCCAGGGGCTGACTATGAGTTGGTGTCTTTAGTTTCCATAATCATTAGGTACTTACACGAGGTGACGGTGAATGGAAGTCTCATTGTACCTGAAACAGACATTGGTCAAACTCACTTGGGATCCTTCGAGGGTAAATCCACAATTACTAGGTGGAAGCTTGAACCAAGGTGAAAGTCTGTTAAGCAAGTCACCATTGTAACTTTTCCACCATATCCTATCCCCTTCTTGACTTGATCACGTGACGTTGTATTTCATCACCAACTAGTACGATCATCGAGAGAAGTTTTGTTTGCTTGGTTTTGATTCCTAGATTTTATTAGCATATGTTGTTTATTTTTGTTAGTTGGCCCTAGATTTTCAGCGTGTACTATTATTCTCCAAAATTGAGCCTATAGACGATAAATTTCTTCATCGATCGCATAGGATGCAAGGGCTACCTTCGTAAGGCTACCAACCCTTACCTCCCAACCCTCCAGAAGAAAACTACTGTGGAGAGGTAGAAAATCAATCTGACGCTGGGAGTGTTGTTGCTCCTCCGTTAGACAATATAGAAGGCGCTTTAGTTATAGTTGAGAATCCCACTCCTTGCACTACATATGTGTCAGTAACCCCTCTTGAACCACTTTTTCTTTGTTTAGACTCCCTTGGGAACGTCATAGATGAAGAGGTCCCACAGTTACCTGAGAGAGATTTTACTGAAACATATATGGGATCCACATAACCAATCTTTGGTGATGAGTATAGGACTCCTATTCATCCTACCACTGCAGTAAATACAAATCCCACACCTTCTCGTTCTGTATAGAGGACTTCATCAGGACGTGATCTCTATGAGAATTTTGAATCCTTTCGACAACCATTTCATCCTCATGACCCTCCTGTTGAAATTGGGCCATTCGGTCAAACTATGAATCACCCCATCGATCAGGTCATTAACCCTACTATTATGTTAGCACAAGTCCATATTAATGTTGGACTCATCACCTCTACTCATTCCCAAGGAACTTCAATCCCTACCCCCACTTTTACAAACTTTCACTCTACAGTTCCACATGTTCCGCACAATCTTGCTGGGACATCTTTGCACCAGAGAATGCAGACCCTTGCCAGCCAAATACAACCAACTGAAGGGAAACCACCATCTAGTGGACCTATCCCTCCCGGAAGACCACCATTCTATGAAGGGCCTACCCCTCTCTAGGGACAGCCCCCTTTTCATGTTCCTCCTGGAGGGCAACCTCCCTTTTCCAGCCATACCCCAGTCGTTAATCCACCACTAGTAGGGGGAAACCTTCATTTGCTGGAAACCCTTCACAATCCTGGGGAGTATCTTTGGGAGGCACATTTACCCAACCCCATGTTAGGGGGCACTCATATCATAACCCACAAGGAGGAGTATCAAATCATGTTCCTTCTGGACCATCTTATGGGCAACCTTATCAGGGTGTCCCAAACACCACCTGGAGTCCTCAAGGACAACAACCTTATCCTCCCCTAGGGTCTAATGTTTATCCTCTCCCTAATGTGTATCCGCCTCTGGGATCCACTTCTTATCCTCCTCAAGGGAAACATGTTTATCCTCCTTATGGGAAAGAAAATCACCCAGCTCATAATGCTCAGAACCCACCGGGTTATGCATATGTTTCTCAGCCATCATCGAATCTTGCGTATCCTGGTCAGAAACAACCATATGTAGGAGGACCTACTGGTTACAATTATCCACCTAACCCAGATTATGGTCCTATTGGTGTTCCTATGCTACACCAGTATCGTCCACAAATTAACCGATAGTTACCTTTCCTTGCGACTATGGATCTCCCAATCTTGTCTCGGTTAACCAATGATCCTATATTTCATTCCCTGGTTTGGCCATTTATTCCAACTAAACTTTCTTATGATATTCCAAAATTTGACAGAAAATCTGGAGAAGATCCAAATAACCATGTGATGACTTTCCATTTGTGGTGTTCATCAAACTCCCTCATGGATGATTCTATACGTTTGTGTCTTTTCCAACGAACACTTACGGGCTCTGCAGAAAAGTGGTTTATTGAACTACCATGTGCTTCTTTTCATGATTTCAACTCCCTTGCCATGTATTTCCTCACGCACTTTCAACTACCCATTTGCTACAGGACGGGTACTGAACTCTTGACCTCCCTTCATCAAACGGACTCCGTGCATATATTTGACCATATTCATGAGTGGAGACGACGATGAAGGATGATCAAAGAAATCATTTCTGACATATTATTGGCAAAGTGGTTTACTAAATCACTTTTACCCACGATCACTCGTGATGTTTCTATGGGTGGTGCGGTCACCAAGGAAGAAACCATTGCTTGAGCTCAGTACTTAGATTTGGTTTATTCACAATATGGTACTTTGTATGAGTTGTTTCTGAATGTTGATCAAGCTAATGCCGATCCATCCAAGCCATCATCCTCATCTCATGCGGACAATGTTATCGGTTCTGTCAAAACTCAACCTACTTCCCAGTCAACCACACTCTCCTCTACCTCCCCCAAAACTCGGATCTCTAAGGTGAATTCAGTTCAATCTTCCCCTTCACAACAATTTGGAGGTAAGAAGAAGGAAAAAAATAAATCAAAAAATACTAATAACAATGGAAAACCAAAAAATCAATCTCAAACACCTGCTACCGAAAAGAAACCACAACAGAAACTGAAATTCCCATGTATCATTTGTGGTGACGATCACTACACTTGAGACTGTCCACATCACGATGAAGTGGCCAAACTTTTCCAGGGAAATTCACAATCCGTTGTGCTTACTTAGCCTTTTCCACAACAACAATCCATGGTTTCTCAAACCCCCTCTCCTGGGGGTAGTTCTAGCCATCCTCATGATGAGGCCTTAACAAGTGCACATATTTATATGTTTAATGGGATTAATTTGACCACTCACTCTAAGACATACGACACACCGGTTAAACCTGACAAAGGAAAAATCACTAATGGTACCGATACTTTACTGGATCCATCACCATCCTCCATCAGTTAATCCTTTGTATGGACCACTTCAGATTGAGAAACCTACATTCTACTCTATCTTACGCCCTCCTAAGAGAACTATCCATAAATCTACCTTTAATCCTAGTTCACGTGTTGCGCAGAACTACAACATTGTTGAAGATTTGGCTCAAGCATCATGTGTTATGTCTGCGTTAGAAGTTCTACAGCACTGCCCCAGTCAACGTAGAACGCTCTTGGCTGTTATTGGCATTTTTTATCCGGAGTCATCCAACCATATCATGTTTAACCTGGACAATTATACATCTCGACTCTCTCACCAACTTGCTTTCCAAGTTGATGTTGTTGTTCACAATCAACAAATCCACCGAACTATTTTGGATGAGAGAGCTTCTACTTGTGTCATGTCTTTAACATGTTGGAAAAGTTTAAAATCACTCGCACTTAACAAATCCCCAATGATGTTATGCTCATTCGATGGGCAAGGTTTTCATTCCCATGGGCTTTTACAATCCCTACCCGTCCAGTTGGGTAGCAAAACTATCACTGTTGATGTTGAGGTGGTTGATGCTCCCCTCAATTAAAACTTATTACTTGGAAGAAGTTGGTTTTATGCTATGAATTTTGTTGCCTCGTCGGTGTTTCGATGTGTAAAATTCCCTCATCAGGGAAAAATTGTCACTGTCGATCAGTTAGATTTTTGTACACCCGACACTCGCTCTCCCGCTACCAACAATATTCCATTCTTGGGAGATCACAAGATCACATATGAAATCATTGGTGTTGGATTGTTGAAATATTCTAGCCTTATGGGTACCTTCCCTACACCACTTCCAGCGACTACACATCATATTGCCATTGTTGATATGATTTCGACCACATGTTATCAATCTTTGGAATCATCTGACCGTTGTATTGTACCTAGTCCCTTGGAATTCAATGTGCTAGGTGACACCATGCCACTTAGTCCAGCCGAAACATCATGCATTTTTGTCCAATCTACTTCTCCCTCTTCGGATGACCAACATCTATTGGCACCCGCCAGTTACTCGATGCCATCAAGGTTAAATTCCTTGTCGTCTACGATTGAATACATTTCCCCAATTTGTCCCTCTGATGAATCTATTATGGAAATGTTGAGAATTGACAAGCTACCTCAATATGATAACCATCACCGATCCTCTTTTCTTCTCCCTCGTGAATAAATTTGGGAAGATATACACTCTATATTCCCTCATGATGTTGATTTTCCATTATCTCCCATGACTTCAACTTCCGATGATTTGGATCTGGTAGTTGACATAGTGATCTCTTCAGTAGGGATATTGGAGCCTAATCTCCTTACCCTTAATGAAACCCTCAACATGTGTTCCTTCCAGAGTGATTTTCTTCCATCCAATGAAGCTCTCTTGGAAGCCATGACCAAGTTTTGTCCCTTGACATGGTGTCCTTCCAGAGCGTTTTTCTCTTGGAAGCCATGATCAAGGAGAGTCTACGAGTACAGTTTCTCTTCTCTGTAGCAAGCTCATTAAAAAATGAAACAGAGGTTACAAGCATATTTTTTCTTTTCTGTAGCAAGCTCGTTAAAAAATGAAACAAAAATCTGGGGATTGAACCTGGAGCCTTGAGCATAGCTCTTTTCCTTTGTCAAGCTCATTAAAAAATGAAACAGTCACCTCTCTTTTCGAGTCGAGTCTTTTTTTAGGTCTCATATTTGAACCTTCATTTCATCTACTCTTATCCTTTTTCTCCATCTATTAGAGAAATTGGTGACAACCTCAACGTCGATGAATGAATTGAAGCTTGGAGGGCATGTCTCCAACCTTTGATGATCATTCTGGAGTTAAGCCACTAGATTTCAAGCTGGGGGCATACCGAGCTTATTCTTTGTTCTTTCTTGTACTCAAAAAAACATGAGAATGTAAACGAGTAGACTTTTATCACTTTTTTAGACTCGCATGGATATACAAAAAAGGAACCCCTTGCAGTCGTCTTTGATCTCTTTTCAGACTCTCTAAACATGAAAAGATTGTCGAGTGATCTTGCTTCCTTTCCCACTCGTTAAAAGGTTTGAAAGGGCGTCTTTCGAGTGATAATTTATCTCTTTTTCAGCCTCGCAAAACTAACATTATGAAAAAGGACAACATTGGAGTTTTCTTTAAGTCATTTTCAGACTCTCTAAATATGAAAAACAACCGAGTTTACCTTCTTTGGACTCGTTAAAATATTCATACATTGAAGGGCCCATATGGGACCGAACCCTTACTTCTTCCAGTTCGTTAAACAAAGGAAGAGGGACTTACTAAAGGTGAGTCATGTCGAGCATGTGTTACCTTCCTCGAGCTTGTTAAATTAAAAAGAGGTACTCATCTATCTGGATGGGGGAAAATTTGAAAGAAGCAATCCAAGCAGTTTTTGAGAACATTACCAGTAACCCTTACAGTCGCCCTTGAACACGGAACTTTGTCTTTGCACACATTTTAATCCATTGAACCTTTGCACTGAGCCAATCCTCTGAGTTTCGTTTACTCCTTTGGGTCACTTGACGAAATTCACAGCATCCACTGCATCATCAAGTTTTGGTCCATGTCACGTTTCTGTTGTTGTGCCTCAGTGTTCAAGGGAAGTATCTTCCTCAAGATTCATCCATCACAAATATCATGTTTCAATACCCATGTCAGTCCATGTTCATTTTATCTACCAATTACATCTCTATGTCATTTTGGTGTCATTGATGAGGGATACATCAAGGCCCTCCTTCAATGAGTCTATTCCTGTCGACTTCAACACATTATCTAGGAACTAGACTTAGAAACTAGTTAGTACCTTGGGACCTACATGCCTCAATGGCATGTCTCCTCGTGTCCAACAGTGGGTTTACATAATTGACCCTTGATCAGATGATTCCATGGATTTTCTACTTTAGCTCATCTATTCACATTCATCAGAATGTACTAGAGTACCTTGGGAATCATTGACATCAATGGTGATCTCCCTCGTGCTTGTTAACGGTTTACCTCATTGACCGGTAATCAAGTGGTTTCTACCATGTTTGACATCAGGAAATATATTCACATGGTTAGATTCATACTACATCGGGATCGGTAAGAAGACCCTGGGTTGATTTTTCACTCTTAGGTATACTTTTCCCAGGTTGTGAAGGAGGTATTTTGAACTATGACACATATACTGTTACATAGATCCACTTTGTATTGGTCGTGGCTATGTCTTGTCATCTCGTAGATCCACTGTGTATTCTTCATGGCTACGATCAATTTAGATCAAAGGAGTATAGATCCACATTGTATCTTCAGTGGATATACCATTTTGTCAATATAATTATGGATCCATAGTGTACTTTATGGTGGCCATACCTAAAAAGTCTTTATCACTCAATCATAGGTATGCCTACCTTGGGTTTGAAACATGTCATAATATTTATTTGATGGTTGTGTGCAGATTTTTCCGGCCTCTATGTGTACATACCCTTTCTCGAAAAAGTCTACAAAGAAATTCAGTCATCATCATCTTCTAACTTCATACTTTGGGGGGCAATCTGTTACACCTCAAAATTACTCACTTCAATAGTGTTGCAATTTTCGTCATTACAATTGTTGTAAGTGTCGCATCTTGTCCGCAAGTGTCGAATCTTGATCACAAGTGTTGCAAGTGTAGCAAACATCATACTTCCATCTTTCTTATGTTGTGCCTCTACCGACATCATAAGGACACTTAAGACACCTCAAAGACTAGTTTTGAAGAAGAGAAATCAGTTGACAAAGAGTACAAGCCTTTTGCCACTGGAAAAACCACTCAAATATGGATTTTGGAGAGGAGCGCTCCCCTACCCACTGTCAGGGATTGATAGTGCTCCCTGGGCCTCTTTGGGGGAGTGTTTGAGCACTCTGTGCACCCTTTTGGGGGAGAGCTATCTTTTCTGAGCGAGTTTTTGGTTTGTTGAGACAAATCAAGGAAGAATCCCTCAATTTCTGAAGGTGGTTGGATTCGAATAGAAGGTCAAGGCATGATCTTAGGGAAGATCCTCAAATTAAAGAGAAGAATCCTAAACTTATCCTAAATATCTCTCAAGTGGTTGGGCCTCTCCAAGGTTATATAAGGAGGCCTCCTCATGGTGAAAGGGGAGGAGACTAGAGATTGATACCAAACTTATGATCCTATAAGTGGTATTCATAGAAATGTGTGGAGATTGAGAATTACACCAAACTTATGATCTCATAAGTGAGATGTCATCAAAGCAATCAGTGTAGATTACTTGAGCAAAGGGGTTGGACAAGGAGAACTGGAAGAATCTATTGCACCTTCATCAAAGGATTGTAAGTACTTTTACTTGTTCTTATCAATACATCAATGCTTGGCCTGTTTCTTTCAAACTTATGCTTGTTCCACATGAATTTGCCTGCAGTATATGGATATATATTTGAGCTAATCTCAGTAGAGTAGGAACTCCATTGTATCTTTGTTTTCTCTACAGGACCTATCAGGGAGCTCAGGATCGAAGCTCAGCCTAGACTTTGCAAGGATAAACGTCATTAATAAGGTACATATCTTTATTCTTATCCTTTGTATATTACCTTGATTATACCTAAAAGGATGTCAATGTCCATGTTAAGCACTTTTATGTCTCCTTCATCACCTGTGCTATTTCCAAACCGACCACTAAGAAACAAGGCTTGTACACCCCTCTTCCTACTCCTAACATGCCATGGGAATCCATCTCAATGTACTACATGTCGGGCCTTTCGTCCACCAAAAAGATAAATTATTGTGTTTTTGTGGTTGTCGATCACTTTTCCAAGATGGTGATTCTAGCCACTTGCAAGAAGAGCATCAAAGCAGAGGCCATTTACAAGCTCTTCTTTGAACGAGTCTGGGTACATTTTGGAATCCCATAAACCATTTTCTTATATCAGGATAGTAAGTTCCTCAACACATTCTAGTCGAGCCTCTAGTCACTACTCGACACCAAGATCACCAAATACACTACCTTCCACCCACAGACAGATGTCCAAACTGAGGTCGTCAATCAAATGATCGTGCATTTCCTAAGTATGTACAATTCCAAGCACCCCCACACATGGGATGATATTCTTCCCTAAGTACAACATAGATACAACCAAGCCCTATATAGCTCAACTGGCCACATCCCCTTTCACGTGGGGTTGGGACTCCAACCATTGGGCCCCATGGATGTTGCACTACCCATGGCAGCAACATTGACCGACTCATCCCCTACTCCACCTGAAGTTGACAAAGCCAACGAGTTCATTGAGTGGATCCCACACATCTGCCAATAGGTGCAGGATATTTTACAGAAGTTCAATTCCAAGTACAAGCAACGCCACGATCAACATCGAGTGCCGCATAAGTTTCAGGTGGGAGACAAAGTTTGGTTTCACTTGCAGAAATAATGTCTTTCAGGGCCGCATCAGAATATTCACCCACTTTGTTATGGGTCATACACCATCACTAAGGTTATGGGTTACAATGCATTTGAGCTCAACATTCCTCCTTTACTTGGCTTGCACCCATTATTTGAATTGGCTCTCCTTCGACCATATTTCCCACCATTATTGGACACCTCAGAGATAACAGAGCAGTTGACACTAAGAGAGATCAAACCTGACTGCATGCAACAAGAATCCAGTGATAATATTGTGGACATGGATTTCAAGGGCACTCGACATCAAAGGATCTAACTTTATTGAGTTGTCAAAGCAGGGAATCTCCTGCATAAAGGCAAGTTGCTCACCCGAGGCCAAATTCAATAGAAATTTCCTCATATGTGGGAGAAATCAATGCAATAGATATCATTTATTCCTAAGCGAGGAGTATTTATCCAGATAGATTTTGGTGGCCTCCCACCTATTCCAGCTGGTTCATTTTGGCAGTTATCCATTTTGACAGTTTTTTCCTAGTTTTCAGGTCCCCAACTTTCGGGGCCGTTTTGAGGCTCTTAACAGCGTTTTCAGGGATCACCATAGTAAGCCATTAAAAAAAATTAGATTTTTATGGAAACATGTGTAGTCCTTGGATATACCTTTCCAACGGGTTATCGTGCGCCTAAAACTGAGATCGTATGCAAAATTTACGACCCCGAGAAGTTGATGTACTAGCTTACCCCAACATGGCCCACATGACTTTTGGCGCTTCATCTCCCAGGGTTAGGTTTTTGGATATATAGGGTTTTGGAATTCATTATTATTCTAAAAAATGCCTTCAAAGACTCATTTTAATCATCATCTTGTGAATGAGCACAACCGTCACATCTCTTCTCAGAGATCAGCCCCCACCATTCTAGCAAGCTTGTTTTCCGCTGCATTTTATAGTTTCAGCTTATTTTCTTATTGAATAGAAACCCGTTTTACTGTATATCTGTTATTTTATGTTAAAAATATTTTAATAATTTGTATTCATTTTGTTTTGCTCATAAAATCTGGATCAATGGTATAGGAGTGGTCAACTCGTTGTTGTTCTTAATGCATGTCCCCATCGAGGTCAGGGTACAAAGGATTGGGTCTCGAGCTTGTTTCTCTTAAGGACAAAATCTCTCACATGCCCAAGCGACCTCTCATGGAAGGAGAAAATAAATATGATGGGATAGGAAATCCTTTCAAAATGTTTCTTGAGGAATCCCTCACGCAATGGAGGAACGAGATGATGGATAGTTTTGCGCAAATCCTTCGACGGCTACTGACAGGTGACACTTCTTCCTCGAACGGAGGTGGCGTCCACTTAAAGGTACAAATAAACTTTGATATTCCTATATTTGAAGGTCAGATAAAAGAAGATGTTGTAGACAAATGGTTGAATCTAATATAAGGGAATTTTTTTTCCATAACTTTTCAAATAGACAAAATATTACTTTTGTGCTCCTCCAAGTTGTTCCCCATGTCAAAGATTGGTGGGAAAATTTTTGTGAGAAAAAGGAAATAGAGGAACCCTCATTATTTATAGACACGGTCACATAGAAATCCTTCAGGGATGTTATTAAGGAACAATACTACCCTGTCGGAAGTTATGACGACTTGTATACAAAATGGACCACACTACAGCAAGAAAGAGAATAAGCAGTGCCAGGGTTCACAAATATCTTCCATACCTTGCACACCTTTCACACCAAGATAGGTATCAAATATTCTGAGTGACCTCTAGTGCTCAAGTATCGTAATGCTCTAAATAGATATATCCATACTTAAATGTAATTTCTGTACATCTCAACCTTGGGCGTGGCCTATCGATATGTCATCAAAATCAAGTTGAAGCTCAAACAAAAGACGTGGAAATTTGGGCCTGGGAGCCCCTCGCAACAAAATATAGGAAAGGGAGGCCCCAACCCGTAGAAAAAAGGATAGAGAAAACATGGACAGAATTAGGAAAACAAGTCCAAGCTGCAAGCAAAGAAGGACACTAAAAATACAAAGAAATATTCTGGGAAGTGGTGCGACTTCCATAAGAGCCCTTGGCATAACACTGTTGGTTATCACTCGAAGTAGTTGGTGGCTGAAGTGAAATCCTTTGAATCAGATGTAAGTTTTGACTCTGAATCAGAACCATAAATGGGTAGGCATATCATTGACGTGGAACCCAGTTCCATCATTGCTACCACCAAGCTCTAGTCCGATGTACCAGACGAGCCAGAAGAGGGAAAACGCCTTTTCCATTCAGAGATGTGGCTAAAAGGCACCCCGCTACACTTCATCGTTGATAGTGGTAGCTAGAATAACCACATCTCAATAGAGGTCGTCAAGCACCTAGCCCTATCAACAACCCTGCACCCGCAACCCTACACCATTGGATGGCTCCCCCAAGGAAGCAATCTCCATGTCAGCCAATAGTGTTGACTATCATACAACATCAAGCCCTTAAAAGATGAGGTATTGTGTGATGTTGTTGCTCTTGAATTTTGTAATGTTCTTTTTGGCCAACCTTATTTATGGAAACATGACATTGTATATGAGTCTAGGACTTGTAGTGTTATTATTACTTTGAATAGGAAATTGTACAGAATACCCAAGGCAGTCCCACCTAGTTCTATATCCTTGATCTCTTCCAAACAATGCAGGAAGGTCATCTCTCAAACCGGGAAATTTGTCTTCATCGTGATTCACTCTCAGAGTGAGCGAAAGATCGCAACCACATCCAGGGCCTTCGTGGTCGATCTCTCCACACAACAAAATCAAGTGGATAAGTTCGTGGAAGAATACTCATATATCTTCTCCTCACCTACCAAGGTACCTCTTCACTGCGAGTTCAAGCATCTCATCGATCTGACGCCCAGCACACCGCTACCTAATGGGATAGTCTACCACCGCTCTCTATTAGAAAATGAGGAGATCAAGAGGTAGATCCAAGAACTGATCGAGAAGGGGCACATCCATCCCATTGCATTTCTTTATGTGATCCCAATATTGTTGGTACAGAAGAAAGACAAGACGTGGAAAATCTGCATTGATTACCGGGCTTTGAATAAAATCACAGTCTGGAACCGATACCCAATTCCCTGAATCGATGACCTCCTTGATTAACTCATGGGGGACAAATAATTTAGTAATATTTATCTAAATTCTGGCTACCACCAGGTCCCAATAGAACAGACAGATGGATGGAAGACCGCCTTCAAGTCAAAATAAGGTCTTTTCAAATGGTTGGTCATGCCCTTTGGTTTGAAAAATGCTCCAACAACTTTCATGAGGATGATGGAAAGTATCCTGCAACCTTTCACCAATACTTTTGTAGTGGCGTATATGTATGACATCCTCATATACAACAATACTTGGGTGGAACACTTGTAGCATATTCAGCAGGTTTTGCACACCCTGTGATAGCACAAGTTGTATAACAACTTGGAAAAATGCTCTTTTGATATGGACAGGGTCCATTCCCTAGGCTACATCATTGATCATCATAGTGTGCATGTAGATCCATCCAATATCCATGTCATCCATGACTGGTCATCCCCAACCACACTCACTGAGATTTGACTCTTCTTGGGCCTTGCCAATTTATATCGCAGGTTTGTGTTGGGATTCTCTCTTATCGCATGGGCCCTCAGTCAAGTAACCAAAGGAGGTGGTAAGGAAAAATTTGTGTGGGGCCTGTCCCAACAACAATATTCCAATGATTTGAAGAAGAGCTTGTGCTCATCCCCAGTACTTTCATTACTGAACCTGCAACATCCCTTTGAGATCGAGAAAGATGCTTCAGACAATGTTGTGAGTGTTGTTCTCACTCAAAACAGCTACCTCGTGGCATATCATAGTGAGACAATATAAGATTTTGTTCGTAAGTACCCTACTTACAACAAAGAAATGTACTCCATTGTGCAATCCTGCCACCAGTGGAGAAATTACATTCTTGGGAAGGAGACATTCATCCACACTGGTCATAAGCCACTGCAATTCATGCAGACACAAGGCAAATTGCAGAATGACTTCCATCAGAAGTGGTCCACATACTTGCAGTAGTTCCACCTCAAAATCAAGTATAAAATAGGAAGTACCAACCAAGTTGTTTATTTCCTTAGCTGAACTCCAGTTGGAGAACTCACCATGGTGCTAGATACTTTCGGCCACGAGACCTATCAATGGCCCCACCTCTATGAGACAAACCCTGACTTCTCCACCACCTACAAAATATTCGGTGCAAACTCAGTTGTCACTAATTTCCATCTCTAGGACGGGATGTTGTGCTTTCTGGGGAATCTCTACATTCCATCAAGTGAGCAAGTGAAGCTGACTTGGGAAACTCATGAAATTCGGGTGGAAAGACTCTTCGGTGTCGAAAAGACAGTGGCAGTGTTGCAGAAACATTTCTACTGGTTGAAACTTCATAATAATGTCGACAAGTATATCAAGTCTTGCATCACCTGCACTATTACCATACTGACCACTAAGAAACAAAGCATGTGTGCCCCTCTTCCTACTCCTGACAAACCATATGAATCCATCTCAATGGATTACATGTCATCCCTTCCATCTACCAAAAACGGAAATGATTGTGCTTTTATGGTTGTTGATCTCTTTCCAAGATAGAGATTTTGGCCACCTAGAACAAGAGCATCACAACAAAGGCCACTTTCAAGCTATTCTTTGAACGATTCTGGGTACATTTTTGAATCACACAAACCATTGTCTCAGATTGGGACAGTCGGTTTCTCAGCGCATTTTGGTTGACCATCTAGTCACTCGTAGACACCAATCTCACCAAATTCATTGCCTTCCACTTCCAGAGACATGGCCAAACTGAGGTCATCAATGAGATGATTGTGAATATCCTGCACATGTGCAATTCCAAGCACCCCCGCACATGGGATGAGATTCTTCCTTGTGTCCAGCATAGCTAAAACCAAGCCTTACATAGCTCAACTGGCCACAACCCCTTTCAGGTGGGGTTGGGATTCGAACCATTGGGCCTCATGGATGTTTCACTACCACTGGAAGCCACCTCAGTCGACTCATCCCTTGCTCCACCTGAATATCACAAAGCCACCTGGTTCAGTGAGAGGATCTAGCACATCCACCAACAGGTGCAGGATATTTTACAGAAGTCCAATGCCAAGTACAAGCAGTGCCATGATCAACATCGGGTGCCACATAAGTTTCACGTGGGAGACAAAATTTGGTAGAACTTACAGAAAGAACGCCTTACAGGGCCCCATCAAAATCTTTGTCCACTCTTTTATGGGTCATACACCATCACCAAGGTTGTGGTTTACAATGCTTTTGAGCTCAACATTCCTCCTTTCCTTGGCCTGCACCCAGTACTCAAATTGGCTCTCCTTCGGCCATATTTCCCACCATTAATGGACACCTCAGATATAGTAGAGAATTTGACACCAACAAATATAAAACTTGAATGCATGCAATAGGAATCCAGTGATAATATTGTGGACACACGGGTCAAGGGTACTTGACATCAAAGGATACAACTTTATCGAGTTGCCAAAGCAGGGAAGCTCCTGCACCAAGGCAAGTGCCTCACCTAGGGCCAAATTCAACAGAAATTTTCTCATCTGATGGGGGAACTCAAAGCAATTGAGAAAATTGCTTCCTAAGGGGGGAGAATTGATCTAGATGGACTTCGGTGGCCTCCCACCTATTCCAGCTGGTTCATTTTGGTAGTTTTTCCTAGTTTTCGGGTACCCGACTTCTGGGGTCGTTTTGAGGCCCTGAATACCATTTTTGGGGCTTTCCATAGTTGAATTAATGACTGAGTCTAAGTTTGATAGAAACATGTGTAATACTCAGATAGACCTTTCCAACGAAATATCGTGAGCCTAAAATGGAGATCGTATGCAAAAGTTACGACCCTGGGAAGTTGTTGTACTAGCTTACCACAACATGGCCCACATTGTTGGTTGTGGAGCCTGGTTATCTTCCTGATTTAGAGGTCTTTTAATTTCAGTCATGTTTATACCCCATGAAGTATTGACACCCCAGAAGTATGTACACTCTTCCACGCGGGAGAGTGCAGAGGGGGGGTACCCCCTCTGCAAGGTCTAGGGGGGCTATCCCCCTGGTTGGGGAGTCTAGGGGCAAGTGAGCCCCTAGTGGGGGTTCGTGGGTGAAGCCCCTAAAGAAAAAATTGCCTTGTAAAAGTATATTGTAATTTCATTGTAAATCTGGACCGTTCATTATAAGGTCACAAATCTAACGATAGAGATTATGTTAGGGTTTTTTGCCCTAGAAGGAAACCCTCTTTTATGAGGGAAATGTATTGCGGCTATGTAGGTTGGCAAGTATTGTATTCTGAAAGAGGAGACTGTGAGAGAAAGAAGAGGAAGTTACAGCGGGTTTTGTTGTAGGTTGTATCCCTTCATTTTGCTGGATAATAATAAAGAAAGGACCTAGCAATTTCTCTGGTGGACGTAGCCCACACTGGGTGAACAACGTAAATCTGTGTCTCTCTTGTATTGTGTATCTTCTATGTTTTATTTCCACATTTGTTTTATTTTATTGCTCAGCGGTCCTTTTTTTCTAACACACATGACTTTCGATGCTTCATCTCCAAGGGTTAGGATTTTGGATGTCTAGGGTTTTGGAATACATGTTTATTGTAAAAAAGGCCTTCAAAGCCTCATTGTAATCATCTTCTTCCAAATGAGCGCAATCATCACATATCTTCTTACAGATATGCTGCCACCATTCTAGCAAGCTTGTTTTCCGCCGCATTTTAAAGTTTCATCTTATTTCCTTATTGAATAGAAACTAGTTGTATTGTATCTCTATTATTTTGTGTTAAACATCTTTTAATAATCTGTATTCATTTCCTCTTTTTAATACAATCTGGATCAGTGGTATCAGATCGGTATGCCCCTTATTGTTCTTAATGCATGTCCCCAACAAGGTCAGGGTACAAAGAATTGGGTCTCAAGCTTGTTTCTCTTAAGGACAAAATATCTTGCACGCACAAGCGACCTCTCATGATGGGAGAAAATAAAGATGACGAGATAGGAGAGCCTTTCAAAATGTTTCTTGAGGAATACCTCATGCATCACAGGAACACAATGATGGATAGTTTTGTGCAAATCCTTCAATGACTACTGACAGGCGAAGCATTTTCCTCAAGTGGAGGCAGTACCCCTTTCAGGGTACAAATCAACTTTGGTATTCCTGTATTTGAAGGTCAGATAGATGTAGATGTTGTAGACAAGTGGTTGAATCTACTAGAAGGGTATTTTTTTGTCCATAACTTTTTTAATAGAGAAACGATTACTTTTGCGCTCCTCAAAGTCATTCCCCATGTCAAATATTGGTGGGAAACTTTATGTGAGCAAAAGGAAACAGAGTAACCCTCATTATTTACAGTCACAGCCACTTGGGAATCCTTCAGGGATGTTATTTAGGAACAATACTACCCTGTCAGAAGTTATGATGACTTATATACAAAATGGACCACATTGCAGTAAGAAAGAGACCAAGCAGTGCCAGAGTTCACAAATATCTTCCATACCTTGCGCACCAAGTTGGGTATCAAAGATTCTGAGCGACATCTAGTGCTCAAGTATCATGGTGCTCTACATAGATACATCCAGACTTAAAAGTAATTTCTCAACACATCGTCCTTGGGCGCGGCCTATCGATATGTTGTCGAAATCGAGTAGAAGCTCAAACAAAAGACATGGAAATTTGGGCCTGGGAACCCCTCGCAGAAAAATCCAGGAAATGGTAGCCCCAACCCGCAAAACAAAGGACAGAGAAAATATGGACAGCATGAGGACAACCAGTCCAATCCGAAATCAAAGAAGGAAACCGAAAAGACAAAGAAATATACGGGGAAGTGGTTCGACTTCCATAAGAGCCCTTGGCACAACTCTGTTGATTGCTGCTCAAAGCAGTCGTTAGTGGCTAAAGTGAAATTCTCTAAATCAGACGTAGGTTCTGACTATGAGTCAGAACCAGAAAGGGGGAGGCAGATCATTGACACAGAACCCAGTGCCACCGTTGCTACCACCAAGCTCCAGCCCTGTGAACCAGACGATCTAGAAGAAGGCGAGTGCCTTTTCCATTCACAGAATTGGGTAAAAGACACTCTGCTGCACTTCATCATTGATAGTAGTAGACATAAGAACCTCATCTTAGAAAAGGTCATCAAGCAGCTAGACCTGCCGAAAACAGCGGACCCACATCCCTACACCATTGGATGGCTCCACCAAGGAAGTGATCTCTGCATCAGCCAACAGTATCGACTCTTGTACGTCATCAATCCCATCAAAGACAAGGTATTGTGTGATGTTTCTCCTCTCAAAGTTTGTAATGTCCTTTTTTGCCAAATTTATTTATGGAAACATCATGTTGTATATGAGTCTAGGCCTCGTAGTGTTATTATTACTTTGAGAAGGAAATTGTACAGGATACCCAAGGCAGTCCCACCTAGTGTTATTTCTTTGATATTTTCCAAGAAATGCAGGAAATTCATCTCTCGGAACGAGAAATTTGTCTTCTTCGTGATTCTCTCTTAGAGTGAGAGAAAGATCGCAGCCACATCCAGGGCCTCCATGACCAATCTCTCCACACAATAAAAGTAAGTGGACAAGGTCATGGAAGAATACTCATATATCTTATCCTCACCTACAGAGGTACCTTTTCACTGTCAAGTCAACCATCCCATCGATCTGACCCCTGACGCACCTCTACCCAATGGGCCAGTCTACCGTCGCTCTCTGTTAGAAAATGAAGAGATCAAGAGGTAGATCCAAGAAATTCTCTAGCAGGGGCACATCCATCCCATCTCATCACCTTGTGGGAGCCCAATCGTGTTGGTGCAGAAGAAAGATCGGACCTGGCGACTCTGCATTGATTACCGGGCTCTGAATAAAATCATAGTCCAAAACCGGTACTCGATTCCCTGAATCGAAAACCTCCTTGATCAAATCACGGGGGATAAATACTTCAGTAAGATTGATTTTAAGTTTGGTTACCACGAGGTCCCAATAGAATATACACATGTATGGAAGACTGCCTTCAAGTCAAAATAAAGTCTTTTCGAATGGATTGTCATGCCCTTTGGTTTGAAAAATGCTCCAGCAACTTTCATGAGGATGATGGACAATATCCTGCGACCTTTGACCAATAATTTTGTAGTGGTGTATCTATATGACATCCTCATCTACATAAATACTTGGGTAGAACACTTGCAGCATATTCAAAAAGTTCTACACACCCTTTAGTAGCACAAGTTATATGCCAACTTGGAAAAATAATCCTTTGGAATGGACAGGGTCCATTACCTAGGCTACATCATTGATCAACATGGTGTGCATGCGGATCTAGCCAAGATCTAGGTCATCCGTGACTGGCCAGCCCCAACCACACTCATTGACCTTCAAATCTTCTTGGGCCTTGCCAATTTCTATCGCAGGTTCGTGTTGGGATTCTCTCATATCGCATGGGCCCTCAGCTAAGTAACCAGGGGTGGTGGTAAGAAAAAATTTGTTTAGATCATGTCCCAACAGCAAGATTTCAATGATTTGAATAAGTGCTTGTGCTCAACCCTAGTACTTTCATTACCGAACCTACAGCAGCCCCTTGAGATAGAGAGAGATGCTTCAGAATATGTTGTGGGCGTCGTTCTCACTCAACACAACCACCTATTAACATATCATAGTGAGACACTATCAGATGTTGTTCATATGTACCCTACTTATGAAAAATAAATGTACTCCATTGTGCAGGCCTGCCACCAATGGAGGCATTACATTCTTTAGAAGGAGAAATTCATCCACACTAATCATAAGCCACTGTAGTTAATCCAGACACAAGGAAAATTACAGAATGACCTCCATCAAAAGTGGTCCACATACTTACAATAGTTCCACCTCAACATCAAGTATAAAACAGGAAGTACCAACCGAGTTGTTGATTGCCTCAGCCGACCTACAGTCGCGGCACTCACCATGGTGCTAGACTCTTACGTCCATGAGACCTTGGCCCCACCTCTATGAGAAAGACCCTGACTTTAGCACATCCTACCAAATGTTGGGCGAAAACTCAATTGTCGCTAATTTCCATATTTAGTATGGGTTGTTTTGTCGTCTGGCCCATCTTTATGTTCAATCAAGAGAGTGATCAAAGATGATTTGGGAATCTCACAACAGTTGGGTGGCAGGACACTTTGGAATCGAAAAGATAGTCACAGTGTTGCAGAAACATTTCTACTAGCCGAAACTTCGACAGGATGTCGATAAGTATATCAGGTCCTGTACCACCTGTGCTATTGCTAAACCGACAACTAAGAAACAAGGCATGTACACCCCTCTTCCTAATCATAATAGGACATGGCAATCCATCTCAATGAAATACATATCGGGCCTTACATCAACCAAAATGGGAAATGACTGTGTTTTTTTGTTTGTTGATCAATTTTCCAAGATGGTGATTCTGGTCACCTGAAAGAAGAACATCACAGCATAGGCCACTTCCAAGATCTTATTTAAATGACTATGAGTACATTTTTTATTCCCACAAACCATTGTCTCATATCAGGACCGTAGGTTCCTCAGCACATTCTTCTCAAGCCTCTGGTCACTTCTGGACACAAAACTCACCAAATCCACTGCCTTCCACCCCCAAAAAGATGGCCAAACTGAGGTCGTCAATCAGATGATTGTGCATATCCTATGCATGTACAATTCCAAGCACCCCCGCACATGGGATGAGAGTCTTCTCTATATCCAGCATAGCTACAATTGAGCCCTACATAGCTCAACTGGCCACATCCCCTTTCAGATGGGGTTGGGATTCCAACCTTTGGGCCCCATGGATGTTGCACTACCCCTGGCAGACACCTCGGTCGACTTGTCACCTGCTCCACCTGAAGATGAAAAAGATACCTATTTCATTGAGCAGATCTATCACATCTACCAACAGGTGCAGGATATTTTACAGAAGTCCAATGCCAAGTAGAAGCAGCGTCGTGATCAACACTGGGTGCCACATAAGTTTTAGGTGGGAGACAAAGTTTGGTTGCACTTGTAGAAAGAACACCTTACAAGGCCCCATTGGAAGATTCTCCCACTCCATTATGGGTTGTACACCATAACCAAGTTTGTGGGTGACAATGCTTTTGATCTCAACATTCCTCATTTCCTTGGCTTGCACCTAGTATTCAATGTGGCTCTCCTTTGGCCATATTTCCCACCATATTGGAGACCTCAAAGATAGTAGAGTAGTTGAAACCAACATAGCTCAACCCTGACTACATGCAACTGGAATCCAGTGGTAATATTTTGGACACACAAGTCAAGGGAACTCAACATCAAAGGATCCAACTTTATCAAGTTGTCAAAGCAGGGCAGCTCCTGCACCAAGGCAAGTGCCTCAGCCGGGGCCAAATTCAACAAAAATTTCCTCATATGATGGGAGAACTCAATGAAATGGAGACCATTTATTGATAAGGGGGGAGGATTGATCCATATGGATTTCGGTGTCCTCCCACCTATTCCAACTGGTTCATTTTGGCATTTTTCCAATTTGGCAGTTTTTTCCTAGTTTTCGAGTCCCAAACTTCTGGGGTCGTTTTGAGGCCCTAAACATCGTTTTCAAAGCTCGCCAAAGTCAAGCTTAAATATAAACTTAAGTTTGATGGAAACATGTGTATTCCTCGGATATACCTTTCCAACGAGATATCGTGCACCTAAAACAAAGATCGTATACAAAAGTTACGACCCCGGGAAGTTGATGTACTAGCTTACCCCAACGGAGCCCACATGAATTTTGGCGCTTCATCTCCTAGGGTTAGGTTTTTGGATGTCTAAGGTTTGGGAATTCATGCTTATTGTAAAAACTTCCTTCAGATCCTCATTGTAATAATCTTCTTGTGAACGATCGCATCTGTCACATCTCTTCTCAAAGATAAGCCGGCACCATTCCAACAAGCTTGTTTTCCACTGCATTTTACAGTTTCAGCTTATTTCCTTATTGAATAGAAACCAGTTTTACTTTATATTTTTTTCAGTGTTAAACATATTTTA
The DNA here is from genome assembly GCA_000966675.3 of Picea glauca. Taxonomy (NCBI): domain Eukaryota; kingdom Viridiplantae; phylum Streptophyta; class Pinopsida; order Pinales; family Pinaceae; genus Picea; species Picea glauca. Next base: position 73,494 of record JZKD02S2365891.1, on the reverse strand, counting down.
ATAATCTGTATTCATTTCAATCTACTCATAAAATCGTGATCATTTGTATCAAAGGGGTCTACTCCTTTTCGTTCTTGATGCATGTCCCCAACGAGGTCAAGGTACAATGAATTGGGTCTCAAGCTTGTTTCTCTTGAGGAAAAAATCTCTCGCATGCCCAACCGACCTCTCATGGAGGGAGAAAATAAATATGATAGGATAGGATATCCTTTCAAAAAATTTCTTGAGGAATCCCTCATGCAACAGAGGAAAGAGATGATGGATATTTTTGTGCAAATCCTTCAACGGCTACATACAGGTGATGCATCTTCCTTGAGCAGAGGCATTGCCCCCTTCAAGGTACAAATCAACTTTGATATTCCTATATTTGAAGGTCAGATAGACACAGATGTTGTAGACAAATGGTTGAATCTACTAGAAGGGTATTTTCTTGTCCATAACTTTTCGAATAGAGAAAGATTACTTTTGCGCTCCTCAAAGACATTCCCCATGTCAAAGATTGGTGGGAAACTTTCTATGAGAAAAAGGAAATAGAGGAACCCTCATTATTTACAGTATAAAACACCTCGGAATCCTTTGGGGATTTTATTAAGGAAAAATACTACCCTATCGAAAGTTATGACGACTTGTATACAAAATGGACCACACTGCGGGAAGAAAGAGACCAAGCAGTGCGAGAGTTCAAAAATATCTTCCATACATTGCACACCAAGTTGGGTACCAAATATTCTAAGCGACATCTGGTGCTCAAGTATCGCAGTTCTCTACATAGATACATCCATCCCAAAATGGAATTTATGGACATCTCATCCTTGGGAGCGACCTATCAGTATGCCGTAAAAATTGAGCAGAAGCTCAACTAAAAGATGCGGCAATTTGGGCCTAGGAAACCCTCGCAGCAAAATCCAAGAGAGTGTGGCCCCAACCCGTAGAAAAAAGGATAGAGAAAATATGGAAATCATCAGGAAAAATAGTCCAAGCCGCAAGCAAATAAGGACACCAGAAAGACAAAGAAAGATACTGGGAAATGGTGTGACTTCCATAAGATCCCTTGGCATAACACTATTGATTGTCTCTCAAAGCAGTCGCTAGTGGCTGAAGTGAAAACCTATGAATCAGATGCAAGTTTTGAAACTGAGTCAAAACTAGAAAGGTTAAGGAATCTCATTGATGCAGAACCCCATGCCACCATTGCTACCACCAAGCTCCATCCCAGTGAACCAGACGAGCCAGAATAAGGCGAGCACCTTATCCATTCATAGATGTGAGTAAAAGGCACCCTGCTGCACTTCATCGTTGATATCGGTAGCCAAAAGAACCTCATCTTAGCAGAGGTTTTCAAGTAGCTATCCATGTCGACAACACCACACCCTCATCCCTAGACCATTGGGTGGCTATGCCAAGGAAGTGATATTTGCGTCAACCAACAGTGTCGACTGTCGTACGACATCAAGCCCTTCAAAGATGAGGTATTGTGTGATGTTACTCCTCTCAAATTTTATAATGTTCTTTTTGGCCAACCTTATTTATGGAAATTTCATTTGTATATGAGTATAGGCCTCATAGTGTTATTATTACTTTAAAGAGGAAATTGTACAGGATACCCAAGGTAGTCCCACCTAGTGTTATTTCTTTGATCTCTGCCAAGCAATGCAGGAAGGCCATCTCTCAAACTGGAAAATTTGTCTTCTTCGTGATTTGCTCTCATAGTGAGAAAAAGATCACAACCACATCTAGGGCCTTTGCAACCGATCTCTACACACAACAGAAGCAAGTGGATAAGGTCATGGAAGAATACCCAGATTTCTTCTCCTCACCTATTGAGGTATATCTACATTGCTAGGTCAAGCACTACATCGATATGACCCCCAGTATATTGCTACCCAATGGGCCATTTTATCGCTAGTCTCTGTTAGAAAATGAGGAGATCAAGTGGCAGACCCATGAACTACTCCAGAAGGGGAACATTTGTCCCATATCATCGCATTGTGGGAGCCCAATTGTGCTAGTGTAGAAGAAATATGTGAACTGGCAACTTTGCATTGATTATCAGGCTCTGAATAAAATCACATTCTGGAATCAATACCTGATTCCCCGAATTGACGACCTCCTTGTTCATCTCATGGGGGGGAAATACTTCAGTAGGATTGATCTGAATTTTGGCTACCACCAGGTCCCAATAGAACAAACATATGTATGGAATATTGCCTTCAATTCAAAAGAAGGTCTTTCCGAATAGTTGGTCATGCCCTTTGGTTTGACAACTTCTCCCGCAGCTTTCATGAGGATGATGGATGATATCCTGTGACCTTTCAAAAATACATTTGTAGTAGTGTATCTGGATGACATCATCATTTATAGAAAGACTTAGGTGGAACACTTGCATCATATTCAGGAGGTTCTGCACACCTTGTGACAACACAAGCTATATGCCAACGTGGAAAAATGATCCTTCGGCATGGACAGGGTCAATTACCTAGGATACATCATTTATTAGAATGGTGTGCATGTTGATCCAACCAATATCCAGGTCATCAGTGACTGGCCAACCCCAACCACACTCACTGAGCTTCGAAGCTTCTTGGGCCTTTCCAATTTCTATCGCAGGTTTGTGTTAGGATTCTCTCATATCGCATGGGCCCTCAACCAAGTAACCATGTGTGGTGATAAGGAAAAATGTATTTAGAGCATGTCCCAACAACAAGATTTCAATGATTTGAAGAATCACTTGTGCTCAACCCCAGTACTTTCATGACCAAACCTGCAGCAACCATTTGAGATCGAGACAGATGCTTCAGACTATGTTGTGGGTGTCATTAACACTCAACACGGACACCCCTTAGAATATCATAGTGAGACACTATCAGATGTTGTTTGTAAGTACCCTACTTACGACAAAGAAATGTACTCCATTGTGCAAGCCTTCCACTAGTGGAGATATTACATTCTTGGGAAGGAGACAGTCATCCACATTGATAATAAGCCACTATTTTTCATACAGACACAAGGAAAATTGCAAAATGACCGCCATCAGAAGTGGTCCACATACTTGCAGCAGTTCCACCTCAACATCAAGTATAAAATAGGAAGTACCAATCAAGTTTTTGATTACCTCATTCAACCTACAGTCATGGCACTAACCACAGTGCTAGACTCTTGTGAACACAAGACCTCCGAATGGCCTCACCTCTATGAGACAGACCCTGAATTCACCACAACCTACCAAATGTTGGGCGCAAACTCAGTTGTCACTAATTTCCATCTTCAGGATGGGTTGTTGTTCCATCTGGACCACATCTTTGTTCCATCAAGTGAGCGAGGGAAGCTAATTTTGGAAGCTCACTATAGTTAGGTTGGAGGACACTTTGTTGTTGAAAAGATAGTGGGAGTGCTACAAAATAATTTCTACTAGTCGAAACTTTGACAGGATGTTGACAAGTATATCAGGTCCTACATCGCCTCCATTATTGCCAAACCGACCACTAAGAAATAGGTCTTGTACACCCCTCTTCCTACTCCTGAAAGGCCATGGGAATCCATCTCAATGGACTACATGTCGGTCCTTCTGTCCACCAAAAGGGGAAATGACTGTGTTTTGTCGTTGTTGATTGCTTTTCCAAGATGGCGTTTTTGGTTGCCTATAAGAAGAGCATCACATCAGAGGCCACTACCAAGCTCTTATTTGAACGAGTCTGGGTACATTTTGGAATCCAAAAAACCATTGTCTCAGATCGAGATAGTCTGTTCCTCGACACATTTTGGTCGAGCCTCTAGTCATTGTTGGACACCAAGCTCACCAAATCCACTGTCGTCCACCACTAGAAAGACTATTAAACTAAGGTCGTAAATTGAATGATCGTGCATATCCTGAGCATCTACAATTCCAAGCACCCTCACACATGGGATGAGAGTATTCCCTATGTCCATCATAGCTATAGTTGATCCCTACATAGCTCAACTGGCCACATCCCCTTTCAGGTGGGGTTGGGATTCCAACCATTGGGCCCCATGGATGTTGCACTACCCCTAGTAGACACCTTGGTGGACTCGTTCTCTGCTACACCTAAAGCTGAAAAATGCACCCGGTTCCATTGAGCGGATCTAACACATCCTTCAATAGTTGTAGGATATTTTACAGAAGTCTAATTCCAAGTACAAGTAGTGCCATGATCAACACCGGGTGCCACATAAGTTTCAGGTGGGATTCAAATTTTGGTTTCACTTGCAGAAAGAACGCCTTACAGGGCCCCATAGGAAGCTTCACCTACTCTATTATGGATCGTACACCATCACCAAGGTTGTGGGCAATAATTCTTTTGAGATACACATTCCTCCGTTCCTTGTCATGCACCTAGTATTCAATGTGGCTCTCCTTCGGCCATATTTCCCACCATTATTAGACACCTTAGAGATAACAGAGTAGTTGACACCAACAGATCTCAACCATGACTACATGCAACATTAATCTAGTGATTATATTATGGACACATAGGTCAAGGGCACTCAACATCAAAGGATTCATCTTTATTGAGTTGCCAAAGCAAGGTAGCTCCTGCACCAACGCAAATGGCTCACCTGGGGCCAAATTCAGAAAAAATTTCCTCATTTGATGGGGGAAATCAACGCAATGGAGACCATTGCTTCCTAAGGGATAAGGATTGATCCATATGGATGTCGGTGGCCTCCCACCTATTTCAGCTGGTTCATTTTGGCAGTTTTCTAGTTTGGTAGTTTTTTCCTAGTTTTCGGGTATCCGACTTCTGGGGTCGTTTTGAGGCCCTAAACAACGTTTTAAGGGATAGCCATAATTGACTTAAATAAAAGTTGGATTTTGACAGCAACATGTGTATTCCTCATATAGACCTTTGCATTGGGCTATCATGCGCCTAAAATGAGGATCGTATGCAAAAGTTATGACCCCGGGAAGTTGATGTACTAGCTTACCCCAACATGGCCTACATGACTTTTGGTGCTTCATCTCCTAGGGTTAGTTGTTTGGATGTATATGGTTTTGGAATTCATGCCTATTGTAAAAAAGGCCTTAATATCCTCATTTTAATCATCTTCTTGCGAATGAGCATAGTCTTCATGTCTCTTCTTAGAGATAAGCCGCCACTATTCCAGCAAGCTTGTTTTCTACTGCATTTTACAGTTTCAGCTTATTTCCTTATTGAATAGAAACTAGTTTTATTGTATATATGTTATTTTTTGTTAATAATATTTTAATAATATGTATTCATTTCTTTCCGTTCATAAAATCTAGATCAGTGGTATCAAAGCAGTCTGCTCCTTGTCATTCTTAATGCATGTCCCCAACGAGGCCAAGGTACAAAGAATTGGGTCTCGAGCATGTTTCTCTTGAGGAAAAATATCTCGCACGCCCAAGCGACCTCTCATGGCGGGAGAAACTAAATATGAGAGGACAGGATATCCTTTCAAAATGTTGCTTGAGGAAACCCTCATGCAACATAGGAACGAGATGATGGATAATTTTGTGCAAATCCTTCGGTGGCTACTGACAAGTGACGCATCTTCCTCGAGCGGAGGTGCCACCCCCTTCAAGGTACAAATCAACTTTGATATTCCTATATTTGAAGGTCATATAGGCACAAATTTTGTAGACAAATGGTTGAATCTACTAGAAGGTTATTTTTTTGTCCATAACTTTTCGAATAGAGAAAAGATTACTTTTGTGCTCCTCAAAGTCATTCCCCATGTCAAATATTGGTGGGAAACTTTCTGTGAGAAAAAGGAAATAGAGGAACCCTCATTATTTAAAGTCGCGGTCACCTAGGAATCCTTAAGGGATTATATTAAGGAACAATACTACCCTATCAAAATTTATGATGACTTGTATACAAAATGGTCCACACTGCGGTAGGAAAGAGACCAAGCAGTGGCATAGTTCACAAATGTCTTCCATACCTTGCACACCAAGACAGCTATCAAAGATTATGATCGACATTTGGTGATCAATTATTTTGGTGCTCTGCATAGATACATCCAGACTGAAATGGAATTTTTGGACACCTCTTCCTCAAGCACGGCCTATTGATATGCCATCAAAATCGAGTAGAATCTCAAACAAAAGATACGACAACTTGGGCCTGGGAACCCCTCACATCAAATGCTAGGAAAGGTTGGCCCCAACCCACACAACAAAGGATAGAATGAACATGTACAGCATTAGGACAACCAATCCAAGCCGTAAGCAAAGACGAACACCGGAAAGACAAAGAAAGATATCATGAAGTGGTGTGACTTCCATAAGAGCCCTTGGCATAACATTGTTGATTGTCACTCAAAGAAGTCATTGGTGGCTGAAGTGAATGCATCTAAATCAAATGTGGGTTCTGACTCTGAGTTAGAACTAGGAAGGGGAAGGCGGATCATTGACGCAGAACCTAGTGCCACTATTTCTACCACCAAGCTCTAGCCCGGTGAACCATACAAACTAGAAGAAGGCAAGCACATTTTCCATTCACAGATGTGGGTAAAAGGCACCTCGTTGCACTTCATCATTGATAGTGGTAGCTAGAATAACCTCATATCAGTAGAGGTCATCAAGTGGCTATCTCTTCCCACAACACTGCACTCGTAGCCCTACACCATTGGATGGCTCCACCAAGGAAGTGGTCTCCACATCAGCAAAAAATTTCAACTGGCGTACGGCATCAAGCCCTTCAAAGACAAGTTATTGTGTGATGTTTCTCCTCTCGAAGTTTGTAATGTTCTTTTTGGCGAACCTTATTTATGGAAACGTCATGTTGTATATTTGTCTAGGCCTCGTAGTGTTATTATTACTTTGAACAAGAAATTGTACAACATACCTGACGTAGTCCCGCCTAGTTTTATTTTCTTGATCTCTACCAAGCAATGGAGTAAGGTCATCTCTCAGATTTGGAAAGTTTCCTTCTTCGTAATTCTCTTTCAAAGTGAGCAAAAGATAGCAACCACATCCAGGGCCTCTGTGGTTGATATCTCCACACAATAAAAGCAAGTGGATAAGGTCATGGAAGAATAATTAGATATCTTATCCTCACTTACTGGGGTACCTCTTCACTTTCAGGTCAAGCATCACATCGATCTGACCCCCGGTGCACCGCTACCCAATGGGCTAGTCTACCGTCATTCTGTGTTAGAAAATGAGGATATCAAGAGACATATCCAAGAACTACTCCAAAAGGAGCACATTCATCCCAACTCATCGCCTTGTGGGAACCCATTCATGCTGACGCGGGAGAAATACAGGACCTGGTGACTCTGCATTGATTACCTGGCTCCGAATAAAACCACATTCTGAAACCAGTACCTGATTCCCCAAATCGACGACCTCCTTGATCAGCTCATGGGGGTCAAATACTTCAGTAAGATTGATTTGGAGTATGGCTACCACCAGGTCTCAATAGAACAGACATATGTATGGAAGACCACCTTCAAGTCAAAAGAATGTCTTCTCGAATGGTTCGTCATGCCCTTTGGTTTGACAAATGCTCCAACAACTTTCATGGGGATGATGGACGATATCCTGCAGCCTTTCACTAATACTTTTGTAGTGGTGTATTTGGATGACATCATCATCTACAGCATGACTTGGGTGGAACACTTGTAGCATATTCAACAGGTTTTGCACACCCTGGGACATCACAAGCTATATGCCAGCTTGGGAAAATGCTCCTTCAGCATGGACAAGGTCCATTACCTAGGCTACATCGTTGATTAGCATGGTGTGCATATGGATCTAGCCAATATCTAGATCATCCATGACTATCCATCCCCAACCACACTCACTGAGCTTCGAATCTTCTTGAGCCTTGCCAATTTCTATCGCAGGTTTGTGTTGGGATTCTCTCATATTGCATGGGCCCTCAACCAAGTAACCAGGGGTGGTGGTAAGGTAAGGGATTTTCCCAACAACAATCTTTCAATGACTTGAATCAGCGCTTATGCTCATCCCCATTACTTTCATTATTGAACCTGCAGCAGCCCTTTGAGATCGAGACGGATGCTTCAAACTATGTTCTGGGTGCCATTCTCACTCAACACGGTCACCTTGTGGCATATCATAGTGAGACACTATCAGATGTTGTTTTTAAGTACCCTACTTACGATAAATAAATGTGCTCCATTGTACAAGCCTGCTCCCAGTGGAGACATTACATTCTTGGGAAGGAGACAGTCAACCACATTGATAATAAGCCAATGTAGTTCATGCAAACACAAGGAAAATTGCAGAATGATTGCCATCAGAAGTAGTCCACATACTTGCAGCAGTTCCACCTCAACATCAAGTATGAAACAAGAAGTACCAACCAATTTGTCGATTGCCTCAGTCGAATTCCATTCACGACACTCATCACGATGCTAGAATATTGTGGCCATGAGACCTCTGAATGGCCCCACCTCTATGAGATAGACCCTAACTTCGCCACCACCTACCAAATGTTGGGCACAAACTCAGTTGTCACTAATTTCCATCTTCATAACGGGTTGTTTCATCGTCTGGGTCATATCTACATTCCATCAAGCGAGCGAGCTGATTTGGGAATCTCACTATAGTCAGGTGGAATGACACTTCGACGTTGAAAATACAGTGGCAGTGTTGCAGAAAAATTTCTTCTTGTCGAAACTTCAACAGGATGTCGGTAAGTATATCAAGTCCTGCACCACCAATGCTATTTCCAAACTAACCACTAAGAAATAGGGAATGGACACCCCTCTACCTACTCCTAATAGGCCATGGGAATCCATCTCAATGGACTACATGTCGGGCCTTCTGTCCACCAAAAGAGGAAATGACTATGTTTTTTAGTTGTTGATCATTTTTCCAAGATGGTTATTCTGGTCACCTGCAAGAAGCGCATCACAGCAGAGGCCACTGCCAAGAAGAGTATAGGTACATTTTGGAATCCCACAAACCATTGTCTTAGATTGGGATAGTCTTTTCCTAAACACATTCTGGTCGAGCCTCTGGTCACTGCTCGACACCAAGCTCACCAGATCCACTGCCTTCCACCCCCAGACAGATGGCCAAATTGAGGTCGTCAATCGGATGATCGTGCATATCATGAACATGTACAATTTCAAGCACCCCTGCACATGGGATGAGAGTTGTCTCTATGTCTAACATAGCTACAACCAAGCCCTAAATAGCTCAACCTTCCAAAACCCCTTTCAAGTGGGGTTGGGATTCCAACCATTGGACCCCATGGATGTTTCACTACCCTTAGAAACCACACTGGCCGACTCATCCCCTGCTCCACTTGAAGCTGACAAAGCCACCTGGTTCATTGAGTGGATCCATCACATCTGCCAACAGGTATCGGATATTTTATATAGGTCTAATGCCAAGTACAAGCAACACCATGATCAACATCGGGTGCCACATAAGTTTCAGGTGGGAGACAAAGTTTGGTTGCACTTGCAAAAAGAACACCTTACAGGGCCCCATCGGAAGATTTTCCCACTCTGTTATGGGCCATACACCATCACCAAGGCTGTTGGTGACAATGATTTTGAGCTCAAAATTCCTCCTTTCCTTGGCTTGCACCCAGTATTCAATGTGGCTCTCCTTCGGCCATATTTCCCACCATTATTGGACACCTCAGATATAACAGAGCAGTTGAAACCAACAGTGGTCGACCATGACTGCATGCAACAGGAATCCAATGATTATGTTTTGGACACAGAGGTCAAGGGCACTCGACATCAAAGGATCAAACTTTATCGAGTTGTCAAAGAAGGGCAACTCCTGCACCAAGGCAAGTGGCTCGCCTAGGGCCAAATTCAACAGAAATTTCCTCATCTGATGGGGGAACTCAACGCAATGGAGAACATTGATTCCTAAGGGGGGATTATTTATCCATATGGATGTCAGTGGTGTCCCACCTATTCCATCTAGTTCATTTTGGCAATTTTTCAGTTGGGTAGTTTTTTCCTAGTTTTTGGGTCCCCAACTTCTGGGGTCGTTTTGAGGCCCTAAACAACGTTTTCAGGGATCTCCATAGTTAAATTGTAGTCTAAATTGGATTTTGATGACAACATGTGTATTCCTTGGATAGACCTTTCCAACGAGCTATCGTGTACCTAAAACAAAGATCGTATGCAAAACTTACGACCCCGGGAAATTGATGTACTAGCTTACCCCAACAGGTCCCATGTGACTTTTGGCGCTTCATCTCCTAGTGTTAGGTTTTTGGATGTATAGGGTTTTGGCATTCATTCTTATTGTAAAAAAGGCCTTCAAAGCCTCATTGTAATCAACCTCTTGTGAATGAGTGCAACCATCACATATCTTCTTAAAGATAAGCCACCACCATTCTAGCAAGCTTGTTTTCTATTGCATTTTATAGTTTCAGCTTATTTCCTTATTGAATAGAAAACAATTTTACTTTATCTCTGTTATTCTGTGTTAAACATCTTTTAATAATCTGTATTCATTTCGTTCTTCTCATAAAATATGGATCATATACCTAACATTTGTCTATGTGTTCTTATAACAGCACCTAATTCCTGAATAACAAAATCTATAGAATCAGAAGATCCTGAAGAAAATTCTCCTTGATTTCTAAGATCTTATATTCATTGTTTTATTTGTTGAAACTCTAGAGAAATAAGAAAACTGGAAGAAATATAAATTAAAGTTCTTCGAATTGGAGATTCTAATTGTGAAGTAACAAAAGATACTGTGGGTGAAGTTGATCTACTTGAATGTTCTTTGGTTTTGTTGGTTGTTTTGTCCATTCATTATTAGATGGCCCTCCTTCTAGCACCATAAAGTTGATAGTCAAATATGACCATGTACAACATTCAGGAAATCGCACGGTCAAGATCCCAATTAGACCCTTATCCATTGTTAATGGTGATTCCGAATGGTTTAGGTCCTTACCTATAATATCCTAATATACAAAATAAAACTAAATCTAAAATATATATAGCTTCTAATTGATTGAAGATATTTTATCTTTTATTGAATAACAAACTAAAATATAAATATATACAGATTTCAAACTATCTACAAGAAAGAGATTAATTCTAATTACCATAAAATTTACCTCTATGAAAGAGGATTTCTTTTTATCTTTAAGAATAAGAGGTATTTTAAATGAAAGTAAAAGAAATGAACTAAAGAAAATAAAACTAAAAATAAAATCTAATGCTCGGGCCCAAATTCAAATAGCATATGAATTTAAGTAAAGTAAACAATGTCCTAAAAATATAGATCTTCAAAACAAATGCCTGAATATATCGATTGAAAATGAATTAATAAACATGTTTAAGTAATTAACACAGACTTATAATCCCAATAGTAATTCATATACATAATAATAATTGAAATGATGTGTCAAATAAAAATGAAATTGATCTAATTTATTAGCAGTAATTAACTAAATCAATCTGTAATATTGTCAACACATAATCTAGACAAGACTTTGATTTCAAAAATGAACACTCGAATATCAGTAACAGTACTAAATACCGATTGCTTGTATTAATATTCAAAGTCACAAAGAGATTCAGAATAATGTATCAAAACAGAGACTTAAAAAGCAGTGCATAAGCTTTGTTCTTCTTTCAAAAAATTGAAACTCCCCTTTAATTGTTTTTCCTTTGTTGTTTTATATTGAAGGAATTTAAAAATGGAAATTAACTTCCATAGCCATAAATACTTATCCATTTAGAATGGGAAAGTAACAAAATTGTTTAATTCCCCAAACTAAATTAAGTAAGTACATGAAATAAAAACTACTAACTCTTTAATTTTAGAACTTTGCCTGAAAACTAATTTCCCATTTCCCGTATCTTCCAAGACATTCTTTTTTACACATGTAAAACAAAAGAAACGGAAAAACAGAAGTTAATAAAACATAAAAAACATAAATTAGAGTTGCTACAGAATTGGAAATTTTGTAGCTACTCTTTTATTAACGAAAATACAAACTAAACTTAAAAAACGCTAAACTCATACCAATAACTAAAACATTTTTATCATTGAGTGTTACTGGGAATAGTCTTGAGTTTCGAATTAACAAAAATATTAACTCCTGGTGAGTTAATGTTAACTTCTTCTTTCCTTTTATCATGTTTAGATCCTGGAACCTGTCTCCTCTGGCTATTGATCAAAGATTTATTTTCTAACCTAAGAAGTTGATTTTGTAATTCCAAATCAATTATATTAGTCTGCAACACTAGAACCACTAAATAATATTTGTCCTTCCAGAAGGAAACCTCCAGATTGGGATCAGTTTTAGTTTTATCCTTTTATTTTTCTTTAGAAACTTTTTCAATTGGTTCCTACGGAGAAACATGTTATGGGGAAGATACTTCCTGATTTGTAACCATCTCTTTATCCTCAACTTGGATAGGAGAACTAGCTTTCGAAGTTTTCCTAGACTTATTTCTAAACATTCTAGATATTTTCCTTCCTTGCCTCTTGTTCATAAAATACACTAGACTAATGGAATCATCGTTCTATTTAGTAACAGGTGGGTCACACTTAGATGCAAGTGAGGAAAATATGGTTTGTTTGGAAGCTTCAAAAGAAACATGAGGTGCTTCACTAAAAACACATGACTTTGGACTAAAGCTAAACTTAAATTTTGACTGTGAGTAACCCTCGCGGTGTTTTGCTGAGAAGTAGAAACTTGAGGGTAAGGAAAAATGATATCTTCTACAGGAATTGGGGTTTCGACCTCAGAAAATTGAGACTATAATTCTACCTCAGGATTCTCATGGAAATTATTTATTTTCAAAAACAATTCCCAAGAATCGCCATTTTTTCTAACTGAAATTCAATCAAAATTTTCACTAAACTGTGATGAAAGACATTTCTTTCTGAAATGAGAGTCTTTCTCTTATAGAAATGTGTCATTTTAGACATGCTTTTAAGAAAGAACGCTGGCTTGTTCAATTCATAATCCATGAAGACCATTGAAAGTTGAAAGTGATAAATAAACAATAGACTATATATGCACTCATAGGCAATAAATCCCTTAATAACTACTAACAGAAAATGTCATTTTTCTTTAATTGAAGATATGGGCATACCTTTGTAAACATACTTGCACTCAAGAGAAAATAAGATTTCAGACCAAGGAATATCCATCACCCTTTTGGTCTTATACCAACATTCCCCTTTTAATGGCAATTTAGTCACTCTGGCTATTAATTCTTCATCTATTTGTAACTCTGTATCCCCAATTTTAGCGTGTTCACCATTGAAATTTCGTGTGAAATATTTGGTGACCTGCGCATTGTAACCATTAAACATGCGTAGAACTTTTAACCAACCAAGCCTCTCAAAAGTTGGAAAATAATCTTCCTGAGCTTCAATAAGCTCAACACCGGATTCAACTCCAGAAAACATTCCCATATTAATAGTTTACCATACTACAGTTTGGAAAACCCTCATAAACAAAACCTAACAGACTTTGATTTGCAAGAAAATGAAAACAGAGCTTCAATACTTGAATCAAAAACTTATTTCGAGGAAGAAACACCATAGGTAATAATTAGTGAATACGGTGATGCAGTTCAAAACTATACATGGAAGCGAATCAATGAAATTTGGGAAAGGAGGATTGTTCGTATGCAGTTTGAAAAGACCTTGTTTTAATTTTTCATTAAATTGATTTTAATTTATGATGATCGGATTAGGCCTAACGTACCACAACAAAAGATTAAATAGTTTTTAAGGATCGTGGGTATCATGATAATATGTAGTTATGACAGGCTAAGTAGGATTTCGTAGAGTATGATTGACCATTGTTGGAACATTAGTTTTTAAAATCAACAATAAATAAAAATTGTAGCCTGTCAAATATTGTAGCTTGTTGGAATGTATGTACATGAGAAGAAATCGTAAAGAATATGTGAATTGGAAACATTTGAAAGCCAAAAATTTTAATCAAAACTTTTATGAAACGAGAAACATCCAAAAACAAAAATGCCATTAATGATTGAATGAAAACTCAAATAAGTTGGGAGTCTGGCCAAAATTGACAAAACTGAAAACATTGTTTAAGTAAAATAAATAAAAGAATTTTATTTTTTCAAAATTGAAAAAAAAAAAGGATGGGTCCCAAATTTATTTATAATACAGAATTTGGGAGGTTGTTGTCTTCTACAACAAGTGCCAAGAACAGGAAACAAGTCCATTTATTTCACTCAAAAACATATCTATGAATGAGGTCGTGTTTGGTAAATAATTGACAATGCCCCTATTAAGGGTTCCTTAGGATCTATCTAACCTTTTATTCTTGGAGATGAATCATCCCCTTCAAAAAAATATCCTTGAAAAGGGTTATTGATTTGAATAAACCTGACACCCTCCTCCTATAAGAGACAATGCCAAATGGGGATAAAATAGTTAGCTATCTAAGTGGATTGTTGGGGGGTTGGAAGTTTAAATTCATTGATGCTTGAGGAAGGTATGTGGGGATCATTAGAAAAGTTGTACATATGTCTATAGTTAAAACCCTTTGCTGTGGAAAAATACCAAAATTAGTTGTGTAGGACAAAGAGGGAAAAATTTTCCTTGGTGCAAATTGCATGCTAGGATACACTAAAATGCACCCTGGGTCTAAAACTCATTCCATTAGAGTTTTTCAAACTATAAAGGAGTTTCTAAGTCATTTTACATAAGCCTGTATACTTAATTTTTCATTTGCAGTCATAAAAGACTCTATTGTGCAAAAATAGGCAGCAGATGCCTAGTAAAACCTTAGAAATGCACAACTTGTTTGTAAAAAGTAAGTCAAGGTTTTATTGCACCATAGATTTGAGTTGTGCAACTTTTTGGGGTGTGGTTTATCATATTAGACCTGATCATGTTGTTAACTTTGCAATTTCAATTTAAAAACGGTTGTTGTGCAAAAGAGGCAAAGTTTTCCTTGTAGATTGGAAGGTCAAAATTGTACTAAGTGATGAAATTAAAATGCATGCCCAAGCTTCCGTGTAGCACCTAAAATTGTTTTATAAGTTGTACAATGAATATATCTATATTTTGTATTTACCTATGTCATCTAAACGAAATTTTAGAACGTAAGAGGGTGATTTCATGCACCTAGATTTGGGAGTTCATGTAAATATGAAGTCAAAACTGCCTTAGAGTAAAATGCATGCCCTAGCCTCAATTTTGACCCAAATTGAGTGGTTCAAATTGAAGAAGTTGTAAAATTGTGAATTTATACCTTGACATAGCCTTATATTGGAAATTCCAAGAAAAAAACAACCTAATGTGCATAAAGGATAAAAATTACCTTGTAAAATCGAAGGGCCAATTTGTTAAAGTTGGCTATAGAAAAGTGTGTGCCCAAAGTTGGATAATCCTCCATAATTTAATATTTAAGTTTTCAATTTATTATTAAAATATTTTTAACATGTTTCTATTATTATGAGTGCATTTTCACTCCAATAAGGATGATTTCTATTCACAAATATTCATGACCGTTTGAGGAATCAGAGGATGGTGGGTTATGAGAGAAATCATGGTCAATGAATTATGGCCAACCAATTATACATACAAAATAGAATAAATCTTAAATATAACTTTTGCAATAGAATAAAGAGGAAAATATTACAAGAAATATTGTAAGTTGCAGGGTTATAGAAAAGTAGTACATATTTCTATACCTTTTTTTGTGCAATTTGAAACTTAAAACCCTTTGCCCTGCAAAAAGACCAAAAATTGTCTGCTAGGACAAACATCGAAAATTTTCCATTGGTATAAATTTTGCCTTGGTGCAAAATACATGTCAGGCTACACTAAAATGCACACCTAGGTCTCAAAACCCATTCAATTTGAGTGGTTAAAATTGTAAATGATTTGTTAAGTCATATTGCATAAGCCTATATACTTAGTTTTTCATTTTTAGTCATAAAAGACTCTGTTGTGAAAAAATAGGCAAGAGATGCCTAGTAAAACCCTAGAAATGCCCAATTGTTTTGTAAAATGTAAGTGAAGGTTTTATTATACCTTAGATTTGAGTTGTGAAAGTTTTTGGGGGTGTGGTGTATCATATTATACCTATTCATGTTGTTAAGTTTGCAACAAGAAGTTTAAAAAGGGTTGTTGTGTAGAAAAGGAAAATTTTGCAATGTAATTTGGAAGGTCATAACCATACTAAGTGACCAAATTAAAATGCCCACCCGGGCTTCTTTTAGCTCCAAAAATTGTTTATATGTTTTAATATGGATTTTTGTATATGGAAAATTTACCCATGTCATCTAAAGTGCAATTTAAGAACAAGATAGGTTGCTTTCATGCACCTAGATTTGGGATTACATGTAAAGCTAAGTCAAAATGACATTAGAGTAAAATGCATGCCCTAGTCTCATTGTAACCCAAATTGAGTGGTTCAACTTGAATAAGGTGTAATTTTTTATTATACATTTGCATATAGCCTTATATTGGAAGTTTCATCCAAACACCTACTTAATGTGCATAAAGGCTAACATTTTTCCTTGTAAAACTGAAGGGCCAGTTTGTTAAAGTTGGCTATAGGAAGGTGCACGCCCAAAGTTGGATAAACCTACATAATTTAATTTTTAAGTTGTAATTTTATTATTACAATAGTTTTAACATGTTTGTACAATTAGGAGTGCATTTACACTCTAAATAGGTTGATTTCTATGCACAAAGATTCATGACCTTTTGATGAAATATAGAATGAATATGTCAATATTATAGGAAATATTACAAGCTATAGGGTTGTAGAAAAGTTGTACATCTATCGATACCAAAAACTATCTATCTACACCAAAAACTATCTTGTAGAATGAATAGGTCAATATTATAGGAAATATTACAAGCTACAGGGTTGTAGAAAACTTGTGGAAAATATAAAGTGGTGAATTTTGTATGATGAGATGATGTATATATAGGAAAGTGATTAATTCATTCTGTAATATGAGATATGTATTCCTTAAGAAGAAAATGCACACTCAAAAATTGAAATTATGTGTTTTCTACTGGAAAACAGGGCATGTTGTAAAATGCATGCCCTTGAGTGAAAAATTCAAGCCTTGTTTTAGGATTTGCATGATAACTTATTGAAAGCATAATGTTGGGGAAATTTTATACCATTATATGAATTATGCACATTATACACACTATCCTTATGAAATTTCATGAAAATAGGGCATTGAGGAAAATGCACACCTTGTTACGGAAAAAGGCAAGATGTACATATGTTGTTGTGTCTCGAGAATTTTGTGCAGGGTGAATATTAAATTTTGGTTCAGGGTTACATGCATGAACTAATATTAGATATGCAAATCAAAAATTCTTTATAGTGATAGATGATAGATTAATGATTACACAAGTGAAATATTATGGTTGTGGGTTGTTGTTGTATATGAAGTTTGAGCATACCCTAAAGTGAAAACAACAATCATTGTGTTAGCATTTGCATTATATATTCTTTAAATCAAAATGTTAGGGAAAATTTAAATCTTTAGATGAATTATGCACATTATCCACACTGTCCTTATGAAATTTCATGAAAATAGGGCATTGAGAAAAATGCATGTCATGTTATGGAAAAATGCATGTCCTATTATGGAAAAATGCAGGTTGTATATACGTTGTTGTGTCCCCGAAATTTGGTGTAGGGTGAAATATACATTTTGGTTTGGGGCTACATGCATGAACTAATTGTTGTACTATGTTGTCATTGATGTCAAAGGGATGATGTCAAGTATTTTCATAGTGATGTGTTTGTATCATTGATGTATTGGTTGTTGGATTATGTTGTCATTGATGTAATTGATGTCAAAGGGTTGATGTCAAGTGGTGTCATAATGATGATTTGTCATTGATGTCAAGGTTGATGTCAAATGGATTTATATCATTGATGTCATGTCATGGTTGGTAGGAAGTACCAAATGGATGGACTCCAAAGGGGTCTCATTATGGCGCAAGCCCTCACAAGAAGATGCTCTTGGATAAAGTTCTTAAAGTGGTCCCCTTATGGTGAAATCCCTCACATGAAGATTCTTTGTAAAGTCCAAAAGGCTAAGTGGTTGAGTAATCCTAGCATTATGGTTAAGGAACCCAATTTTGGTTGAGGAATAATGTAATGAAGATCAATGAATTTGTGGGTGAGACTATTCTAGATGGATAGTACATTTCATGCCATTTCTGGTGATATGTGGTATGTCACATAGTTCCTTGCGGTTGAGGAGATATGGCTTAGTGAAGTTGAAGAACCCTCATGAGTTATCTAGAAGCCCATAGAAGGTCAAAGAAGTCAATTTATTCTAGAAGATCCTAGAAGAAGTTTACTAGTCAAAGTGGTTGCAACTAGGATTTAATCATGGGTTAAGTTGTTGCAAAAAGAAAATAATTTAGTTTCAAATAGAAGTGGTGAGATTAATATTTGTGGATAAAGTGATTGTAAGTGGACAAAGTGGTTAGAAGTGGGTTATACCTAAAAGAAGGAAGTTGGTTAGAATATAACCCCTAGAGAAAGCTACTCGGAGAGTATAAATAAGAGAGCAAAGGTCTCTTATGAAAATGATTTTTGAACATAATTGAATATCCATTTGTGAAAGGTTATTTGGGAAGGTATTATTGATAGATCAAATTCGTGGAAGCAAATTCACAGCAGAAAAATCGTAGAAAAAGAATCGCGACAGCAGAACCATGGCAACAGAATCACAGCAGCAAAACCGCAGCAACAAAATCATGGTAGCAGATGCATGGCAATAGAACCACAGCAAAAGAATCGCGGCAGCAAAATTGCAGCAACAGAATCACAGCTACAGAAACAAATTTGTAATAGATCCACAGCTACAAGAAGAAAAATGTATGGTTTTCATATGTGTAGTGTTGAATCTATGAAATTGGTTGAGATTTTGGCTTGTAAATATGTTGGATTCCCTCTTGGAAGTTCACAGCTTGTTGTAGAGTTGATCTAAGGCAGATCTATTGAATTTTAGTACTAGTTCATAGCTGGTTATATTGGCATAATATTTAATGCATGGTTGGAGTCTATTTACGAGAGACATGGCACATCTTGTTTGAGGTATGTTTTGTGAGCTAGGGTTTAGCTCTTGATATGGTATTGGTTGTTCAGTATAGCTGCATATATCATATTTGTTTAGGGATACAGTTGGTATTTGGCATATGGATATTGGTCTTCATGTTGTGTATGTGAGAGATATATTGATGATAATGGGTTGAGGCTTGCTATTATGATCATGAGCATGAGATCCATGAGATCAGATCTGATTTGATAGAGGAGATAGGTTGTGTTGTGCATAGTTGATGCACTTGTGATGGTACAGGTTGTGTGAGTGATTGATGAACCTGGTTGATAATACAGGTTGATTGATATACATTGTTACAGGTTATTGGTATAGTTTAGATAGATTGTCTTCTGCTTACAAGATGGGCCTTGTACTTGAGGGTTGGATTCCTCACATATCAATTGGTGTTGAGATCTGCAAGTTGGGTCTTATATTAAGAGTTGGTACTCTCTTAGATTTGGTTCTCTTTTCAGTTGGTGTTGATAAACCCCGAAGATTGTAGTCTCATGTAACAAAATAATACAAAATATTACACATATATCTAGTGTTCTTTGTGTTCATTGTGGTGTGTTGGAGCATAATCCTAACTTACATTAGTTTATACCTAGATTATACTCCTAGATATTGGTTAATACATTCATTTACACTTTATTTCACCTAATTTGGGCACATAGAGAAGAAGGGCGCCTCATCCCTAGATTTTAAGGAAAACTACTAATTTTAGATCAAGACTCAACTCCCGGTTCTTGATTTTCTTGATTTTTCTTGATTTATTCTTGATTTATTCTTGATTTATTCCAACTCCCCCATGCAAAACTCATCTATTATTTGGGAATGTGAACCTCCTCTTTGAGTGAGATATTTATTCCTTAATTAATGATTTTTTCCGTTACTATTATTAGTAACTACTATTTCGGGTCAGTTAAGTGAGTTGGAACTGCTTCTCTTGTCAGTTAAGTGAGATTAAGTGAGTTAATGCACATCACTTAACTCTTGTGGACATTAATGATTGTGTTACATGTATCTTTAGTGGTCTAGGTCGAACTATGTGGTCTCCCTTAGCTTATGACACCTATTTTAGCTATTTCTAGCTTTTTTTGACTAGAATTTCTATGTTGGAAATTC
>JZKD02S2365891.1:34703-49305 GCA_000966675.3 Picea glauca | reverse complement strand
CCCCCCCCCCCTCTCTCAGTGTGGTCGGTGTGTCCAACACTAATATGGATTGTTACATATACAACTATGAAATTCTTTATAGTGATAGATGATAGATTAATGATTCCTCAAGTGAAACATTGTGGTTGTGAACTGTTGTTGTATATGAACATAACCAGTAGGGTATTTGTGCTAGATGTATTGCATATTAGGTTGTAATATTGTGTGTGTGTGTGTGTGTGTGTGTGTGTGTGCGCGCGCGCGCGCATGCGCTAAGTACTATTTATATATATATTATCCATATAATGGATTATGAATGGTCATGGTATGAAAATTACCATTGCAGAGGAAATTGGGCAAATGTTGCATGTGTAGCTTGTGTATGTATTGTAATTTGCATGCACAATTATGGTTTTACAAGCCATATTCATACTTGATACATATAGGTTTCATTTTCATTACAACAAAGATAAATCTATGTAATTACCATTGTTATATCAAAATGTCAAGTACAAGAAACTACTTATGTTTTACTCAAACATCTTTCAAACAAGATGATAATGGTGGTGTATATGTGTATAACTAAATCTCAAGTTCATACATGTCAATAACTATACACACTCATACATGTCATTAACTGCATAAAATAAAATACATTGTTAATAAACTATCGAAATAATGATATATATTACATATTTAAATGTAATTACATGGATTACATGGTATATAAACCAATGCTATTTTGTAAATACCATAGGCCTCTTGGGAGGTTTATGAAAGCCTTACTCTTGAGATGAATAAAATTTTGCAGAGCCTTTCTTTGTTGTTGTGGAGGCTTCTAATTTTTCTGTAGCTGCAATAGGCACATGTTATAATTGTTTCTCTAGATCTTTAATTTTCTTTGCATAATTTTGCAATTTCTCTTGCAATCTTGTTTTATCTTCTGTTTTATTTTTCAACATTTATGCATTCTTCTTATACTTCTCATCATTGTCCTTTTTATTCTTTTCAAGTTGTTCCTTTTTTGTTTTCAGTTGGGATCAAGCTTTATCTAATTCACCCTTGAGTTTTTGTACTTCATTCTCCAGCTCTTGGTCCCTCAAATATTGTTTCTCCGATGCAACATACAAAATTGGAACCACCTCAATTATTGTTGTACTTTGTAATTTATGTTGCAAATCAACAATTTTGGATTTCAACTTTTGTATCTCCGCATCACATCCCAAATGTTGTTCCTTTCGGTTCTATAATAGTTCATTATTGAGATCTTTAATATTTCCATCTCTCTCAACTATATTCATCTTCAATGATTCCACTATTGGTGATGGGGCATAAAGATCATCTAGAGCACTACTTAATGTGACAGCTTCCCAAGACATCTTCTCTTTTCTTTCTATGGAATTTTCCAATTCATTTGAAGGAATTAGTTTTGTTGGACTTCCCTAACGTATATCTTTATCCTCACCCATACCTTGAATTTTACCTTTATCATGATATTTTCCACCTTCTTTACTCTGACTGCAATACCCTGGTTTTGAGTCCCCAAATTAATTATGTATTTTGTACATATGATACTTAGGTTGGTGATCCGGTATGTTTGGGTCAGAGTGCCTAGAAATTTAATTCTTTAAATATTATTAATATAATACATCGTTGGATACAAGATGAACAAGGACAAGAGTTTTAGAGGGCTATTATTCCACGAAAGAGGGGTGGGGAGCTAAAGGGGCTAATTATTTTATTATTATTTGTATTTACCCATCTTGGTATTAGTTGGGAAAAGTGGTTACATGAGATTCTTGGGAGAATGTCATGTGGTGCTTTATTTTATGTAATTATATAAACCCCACTTTTGGGATTTTTGGGGGTTCCTTGTTCATTGTTACTTACTCATTTTCATTACTCATTCATTCTTTCTCTTGCTATGAGTATGGGAAACAAATTATTGGGAGAGAGGATCCATTACTTGTTGGCTGTAAGAAATTATTGATGATTCCAGGAGGGAATGGATGCATGTTTGTAGGATAATAATGGAAGTTGAGAGAGAATTGTCCACAACCAAGATTCCTTGGAGTTTCCAGCATTGATATTTTCTGACCAGTAGCATTGGAGCCCTGGAAAATAAGTGGAATAGCCTAAGGGACCGCATTGCGAAGAAAGGAGTTTATTTCTTTGGGTTCTGTAGGTTGAAGGGGAAGAGAGTTGGTAAACTAGGATTGTTGTGTGGTTGGGAAAACTGCGAGAGATTAATAGTTGGTTGTTTGTTAGAATCGGCCTAGAACTTGTCCTTGTCAATTCATAGCCCTAGCTCGGGGGTGACCTGTTGTTGAGATTTGGAATAGCGGTGTCTATGGTTGGGTGGAATTTCCAACATCTGCAGCTAGTTGGTGAATGGTTAATTTAAACATAAGTGCTCTCTATGTTTCCTATGCAATTTATATTTCACTATGTATTTTTTTCTGGGAATACAACATGGGAAACCCCTGAGTACTTCCCTACATTTCATGGATGGTAAACGGGGTAAACCATTCATCCTAATTACGGGCCTAACCTGGTGGGGACATCAAGTGAGGTCCTAAACAGGCTCATGGCCAAGGATTCTACCCCAGAGCCACATTCGAGCAAACAACCACAGTCACCCACTTGAGCTAACCCACCGGGCTATTTCATTGTGTATTTATTATCTCTTAGATGTATTTACATGGTGCATGCTTGTTGTTATTGTTGTGCATGGCATGTTGGTCATTTCTTTTATAGTCATGCTTCTTGATTATTGTAGGTGTCGGAAACATCTTTCTTGATTAATAAAGATTGGTAACAAAAATTCATATTTCCCCAAGAAGGAGAATTTAGAGGTACCCAGGCAGTGGGTACGTTACTGTTCAATTTTCAAAGTTATTCCATAGTGAAGTGACCCGAATTGGTTGTCTAGGCACGTCACACTAACTTTCTGTTTCATTTTCAAGTTATGTAATATTCTCTTTTACTACACTACGCTTACTTTTACCTTTTCCCTTGACCTACCCTAAATTTTACCTGTATCCTGATCATTGCCACCTTCTTTACTAATCCTTTTTATTTCCTTTTGAAGTTCTTTAATCTTTCGTTTTGCACCGACAATTTTCATCTGTCTCTAATTCAACTTATCATGTTGCTTAACATTTTCTTTCTTCAAACTGGTCACTGTGTTCTCATATTCTTCAATCTCTAAATAATGCTTATCACATAGCTCTATAATTTTTTTTTTCAAATTTAGTCTTAAATACTACAATAAATCCCTCTTTCTCCTTTAAACTCCTTTTTAATTCATTCACATATGGATTACTTCTAGTTTGGAATGGATGTATATTAAAACTTCCAGTCTACTTTTCAATTATTCTTGAACATTTGAAATAGTGATTTTATATGTAGCCTATGACATTTCAAACATTTCCTTGGAATTATCAATCTCCCTCTTACATTCCTTTTGTAGTGTCAGATACCTTACTTCCTAATCCAGCAATAACAGGATCGTTGCCTTATATTGTGTTGTGTGTTTCTTGTTTTGCTTCACAATTGTTGTTTGCAGATTTGCAATGTTTTTCAAGCATTAAATATTATTCTTGTGCTTTAGTTCTCACTTTTCCTTCCAGTTGTATATAGAGGAAGAATCCTCCATTGCAACAAGTTTGTAATGCATCATTCTATCAAATGCCCAGAAAATAAATCTATTATCGAAAATGTATGTTGGACTATTCACATTTCAACTTGGAGAGGTAGAATCAGTGCCCATAATAGGGACATTATACTCAAGTAATGCCATTTTAGGGGGAATTGTATCAAGTATAGTTTCTAAATTAACACAAATATCATCATTGTTTGTTTCCATATAATGGTCCATACCTCCTTGCTCCTCAGATTCATTCATAGATTCATGTAGGTCTCTTAAAGTTCAGATAACATTAACTTCATATTGGGAAATTGTATTAGAAATAATTTCCACACCATCAAATACAGTCTATTTAAGTACTTCCTCAATGGGTTTCTTTGTTTTTTATCTCCTAATCTAGGTTTTAAGAGGGCTTGTTTTTTCATCGAGTCGATATAAATCAATAATTTTATGTAGTGTGCCTAGGAAATTAAACTTAATATTATTTTTTATACTTTATTCAAAGGCATAATGTAATTTTTTATCCAATATATGAGGGACATATATGGCCCTATATTCAACCTAATAAATGACTAGCCTCTTGCAATCACCGGAAATATCAATCTTATGATGATTCATAATTTTCCTATGGACAATTCGAATCAAAGTTTTGTATAGTCCTTGGGGAACATCTAGCATTCTTAAACCATTCCTAGGAACACACACCTTTTTCCCACATATTTTACTGGCCATCTCAATCTTTTCTACCTTGGGGGTTTTTTTCAAGTTAAATGTTGCTCCCCCTCTACATGGAATTTTTGTTTCTCTTGGAAGTAAAACAGTGTCTAGGTAAATTATCTAGCCAAATAGTTTCAATTCCATATTTATGTCATCATGATTAGCTATGGCCATATATATCACATCATTTTCGAAATGGAAGGGTCCAAAAAGAAAGTCAAAAGCCTCTTCTCTTCTCAGGATTTAGCATACATGTTGGGCAATTTGTTGTGTCTCTCCATGCATAAACACACTCCTGTAATTTGTTGACAGTGAAATTTTCATCTTGGGAACTGCATGTTTCAACTGATGCACCCATGGTAGAGGAAACCCATGTTTCAATTGCGGCCATGGTTTTATGGGTTCAAATTTGAAATGGTTTTTCAAAAATTGCACACTAATAGAAGTGGACGTTGAAAAATGGAAGTCATGTTAGTTTTTTTTGTAGATTGGATGAATTGATGAGAAGACTTCTCTCATAAGTGAATTTACAAAGTGATGAGAAAAAGTCTCTCTAAAGTGACTTTATAAAGTGATTTTATAAAGTGCAATTGGGGTCTTTTAATATTTAATGGGTAAAAGTGACTTTATGAAGTGTGGGTCGCTTAAGTGATTTAAGTGATCTAAATGGAAGATTAAGTCATGATCGTTGATCTCAAGAAGGAAAGATCTAATCTTGACCATCTATCTCTTTAAATATCTAGGGTAAGGGAAGTTACTCATTAATGTGTGAATAAATGAAGCATTTGAGGGAGATTGGGTGCACTTTTCAAGGAGAGGTTGAGAGGAATGTGAGGAGGTACACCTTCCAAGAGAGATTGAGTTGGAAGAAGAAGAGTAGAAGTAAAGGAGGATTGGCATGCATCCCAAGCAGACGATTTGAATGCATCCCAAGGATATTTGCAATTGAATTTAATATCAGTACAATATGAATTTCAAAGCAGGTCATACATCATTTAATGTTGGTCATACACCATAGATAATGCACAAAAATCAAGGCTAATCTCTTACATAGATTTTGAGGTGAATTTATGGTTGGGTAAATCTGTACAGGTATGTACTATTGATATTGTAGATTTGCACAGAAATCGAGGAGTGTTTTTGCTACCGGGGGAGGTCGTATTGTTTAGGCCATACAGTTGAAATCTGGCATAGATTTCGAGGCATAAGTCTAGTCTGAGCTTTTGAGGTATTTGGCACATTTTTCGAGGTGGGTTGTAGGCATGAGTTACGAGATAAGTAATATGCATTTATTTATATAATATTGTTGTTGTAACTCAAAAATATTTTCCTGCAAGCTTAATAAGAAGAATCTCCTTGGTTAGTTTTCCCTTCGAGGGTTTTCCTAAGGCATTGCCCAGATATCTAGTGTCAAATGTGGTGATATTTTTTATATTTTTTATTGTTATTTCTACTGAGATATTAGTCATTTTGTATTTCTACTCATAGTTCCAGTTGAATTCTTGTGTTAACATGCATTATTGGTGAATGACTATTGGAGGTTGAAATATGATTTTTTGACTAAGTGTTTGTCGAGTAAATTTCTACATGGTATTAAATTTTGGGCTCTGAGGTTCAGTGGACAGAGTTTGGCACTTGGATAAAAGTGATTTGTCGGGGTTTTTTCTTTGAAGAAGAAGGGAAAGAAAGGGTATTTTTTAGTTGGACAAGGATGATTTCCAATCTCAAGTTTGAGGATAGGTTGGAGGGGATATCCAACTACCTGCAGTGGAAGGTAAGGATTGTAGTTATTCTCAGGGAGAACAAGTTGTGGGATTTGTTTAGTACCATAGTGATAGTGCCTTTGACAAATCTCATATCCCTAGATATCCATGAGGTGAAGAAAGCAAGGGTGCAGAGGATAATCTTGGATGGAGTGAGAGACCACTTGATTCCACATTTGGCTGAGAAGCTAACAGTCAAGGAGATGTGGGATGCACTAACCAAATTGTATGAGAACAAAAATGAGAACATGAAGATGGACCTAAGGGACAAGCTCCACATCACTAGGATGGCCAAGGGAGAGAGTGTGGCCTCTTATCTCACATGGCTTAGACAGGTGAAGGATGAGTTGAGAACTGTAGGGGAGATTATTCCAGACTCAGAGTTGGTACGCATAGCCCTGAAGGGCTTCATCAAAGAGTGGGATTCTTTCATGAAGTGTGTGGTGGGGAGAGAGAATCTCCTAGATTGGATCATACTATGGGATGAATTTACTTAGGAGGAGATCTAGGAGGGTTCTCGGAGTAGAGATAAGGAGAAGGTAGAGGGTGGTGTAGACAAGAAGAATGTTTCTCTTGTGGGAAAGAGAAAAGACAAGAAGAAGGACATGAGAAAAGTGAAATTCTTTTCATGTCACAATATTTGCCACTACGCTAGTCAATGTTTGAACAAGAAGAAGAAGAAGAAAGAAACAGAGGTATCGACATCAACTGAGGTTGTTGAGTTCACTAAGAAATTCGAGAGGGAATTTTCTCTGATGACTGGCCTTTAAAGCAGTGGTAGTGCAGAGTTTGGGGACATTAGAGTGTGGTTTGTGGAAAAACATGCATCTCAGCATATGATGGGAATGAGGTCCATGTTCTTTAGTTTTTCAAAGATAGACTCAAATTTTTATGTCGGTTGTGTGGCTAGCACTATACATGCAGTGAAAGGGGTTGGATGCGTGATATACCAACTAGAGTTAGGAGGTTTTTTGGAGTTGGCCAAGGTGTTGTTTTCTCCAAAGATACTAGTAAATTTACTCTCAGTGTCAGCTTTGGAGGTTGATGGATGTGGATTTTTGTTCTTCCATGGATTGGTTTTTCTATATCCAGAGGGAGCTACTCCTGACACAATAATATTTCTTGGTGTCTAGCATGAGAGGTTATACAGGTTGTTGGTACATCCTGTGGTTGGATCTAGTGGATTATTGGATTCAGAATATGTGTTAGTGTCTGAGAGTGAGCAGGTTGATCGGAAGAGTGAGTTGATACTGGGGACTCAGGTCTCTTCCAGTACTCTCAGAGGACTCAGCTGGTATGATATGAAATAGTTGGATTCTCAAAGGAGTGGGGAGACTCCTAGAAGAATATATTGGATTGATAGGTATCCATATTAGAGTTCAGTGTAGGTAGCAGCAGTGGCTTCCAGTTCAGAGGGAGAAAAGGCTTCTAGTTCATAGGGAGTAGTTGCAGTAGCAGATGACATGATGGGGTTGGAGGCATATTCTCGTGGAGGTTACATAAGTACCTCCCTCACTAAGAGAGAGTGTTAATTTTTTTTTGTATCTTGGAGGTGTATGTCTCTTTTAGGTGACTTTATAAAGTGATTTATAAAGTGCAGTTAGGGTCTTTTAATATTTAATGGGTAAAAGTGACATTATGAAGTGTGGGTCACTTAAGTGATTTAAGTGAACTCAACAGAAGATTAAGTCACGACCATTGATCTCAAGAGGGAAGGATCTAATGTTGACCATCTATCTCTTTGTAGATATAGGGTTAGGGTAGTAACTCATTAATGAGTGAATAAAGGCAACATTTGAGGGAGATGGTGCACACTTTTAAAGGAGAGGTTGAGAGGAATTTGAAGAGGTACACCTTCCAAGAGAGATTGAGCTGGAAGAAAAAGAGTACAAACAAAGGAGGATGGGCATGCATCCCAAGGAGAGGATTGGCATGCATCGCAAGGAGATTTGCATCTGCATTTAATATCAGTATAGTACATATTTAAAATAAGGTCGTACAACATTTAATGTTGGTCGTATAGTAGAGAAAATGCATAGAAATTGAAGTTGATATCTTGCACAGATTTTGAGGTGCATTTATGGCTGGGTAAATCTGTACAGGTATGTATTGTTGGTATTGTAGCTTTGTACAAAAATCAAGGAGTGTTTTTTCTACTCGGGAGGCCATACTATTCAGGCCATACAACTGAAATCTGGCATATATTTCGAGGCAAAATTCTGGTTTGATGTTTTGAGGTATTTGGCACATTTTTCGAGGTGGACTGTAGGCACAAGTTACAATATAAGTACTATGCATTTATTTTTGTAATATTTTTGTTGTTCTTCAAAATTGACAAACATTTACGGGTATTCTTCCCTCATGTTTTCTTCATGCTTCCATGTAGTATCGATCACATTCCAATCAATTATGTGGTTAGGATCAGGCACATGTGTCTTAATAATGACACATGAAATACATTATGCACTCTCATGGATTCAAGTATTGCTAGCATGTATGTAATTGGCCCTATCTTTTCTAATATTTCAAAAGGTCCACAATATCTAGCTGCCAACTTTAGGCAACTTCCTAATCTTAGTGGACTTATTTTTGTCGTCACCTTTAAGAACATGTGTTCTCCCACTTTAAAATATGCAAACACTCTACTCTTATCTGCATAAATTTTATGCCTATCGTGGGAAGCCTTTAAATTATGATTTTGTCATTTTATCTTCCATTTCCTTTAACAAATATGGCCCAATAAATTCTCTATCTGTTGGATTATCCCAACCTACTGGTGTGTTACACTTTTTTCCATACAATGCTTCAAATGGACTCATTTTCAATGAGGCTTGATACCCATTATTGTAAGAAAATTCAACTAAATGGATATAATCCTCCCACTTTGATGCTTGATCCATCACATACATTTGAAGCATGTCTTCATTGATTCTATTAGTCCTCTTTGTTTTCCCATATGACTCTGGATGATACGTTGTACTAAGATTTACATTTGTTCCAAATCCTTTGAAAAAACCTTTCCAAAAAATGGATGTAAACTTTGGATCTCTATCTGAAACTATTTTCTTAGGAACCCCATGTATCCTAGCAACTTATTTCATATAGATCTCTGCAATATTTTTTGTCTTGTTTGTAGTCTTCACTAGAATAAAATGTGTTTCCTTAGTTAATTTATCCACCACCACCATGATGGAATCATGTTGCTTCATTGTTCTAGGTAGCTTTGTAATAAAATAAACTATGACTACTTCCCACTTCCATTCTTGAATGGGAAATGGTTGTAGCATCCAACCCTTAAGGTATATCATCACATGCTTTGCAGCTACAAGGTGAACACATCTGGGCTCCACTAGATACTGACTCAAGGTGTTCACAACAAAGCATATATATGGCATGGTATTCATCATATACATCAACGAACCAATAATATGTCTGTATAAAGTAGCATCAACTAACTCTGATGAAGTATCAACCAGGAGGTTAAAATTCGTCTCCATGGGTGTGGCATGTTGATATTATGGTAGTTGCGAGAGGTATTAACCTCCATATGTAACCTTTGACAAGACTAGAATATTTTGGGAAGCAAGAGAAACCCTAAAATATTACATAATAACCCTAGGAGACAAGTCAGCTCAAGAGAATATTTAATATTGAGTTATTAGCCTCTAGAAAGAGAAGTCATCTCAGTCAAGTAAGATAGATTAGTATAAATAGAGGGAGTTAGAGCTCATTTGTCAATCTCACTCTCACAATTGCATAAGGACTAGTGGTGAACAAGTTTGGAGAGGGAGAGCAGCTGCAGCTGCTGCAAATGACATTTTTTGTTTTGGTTTGGACATTCTCTTGGTTATGGTTTGGAATTTATCTTGGTTATGGTTTGGACTTCCTGCTTGGTTTCTGGTTATTCTTTCTTGGTGTGCTACCCTTGGAGAAAGGTGCACTAGCCTTGGTTGGTTATTGGTCTGCTACCAAAATTATTTTGTCTGTCAAGGTTAAAGTGTTAGGGGGTGGCCTTTGTGCCTATGGTTGGGTGACAATATTTCTATATTGTCTATGGAAAAATGAGCACATCCTTTATTTCTAATAGGTTATGTGCCCACACTATCTTCAGACAGTCTAACCACTAGAAGATAGTTTTGGAAGTTATTTATTAAGCTTGTTATGGCACTAGTTATAGTTGCAGCTAGGTTTTCTAATTATGCAGCTACAACAAGCCATAACCCTTGTGTTCAGGCTCTTCTGGTGAATCATTTGACCTAATTCCTTGACATCCTAGTGCACCCTAGCCTATCGCACCTCTTGATACTCTCATCCAACAAAACACTAGGTTTGAATATTTGGTGAAGGTTAAAGTCAAAGGTTGACTGGTCCAAGTCAAAGTCAGAGGTTGAATTCTAGTCAAATTGATTTTGTGGTCAAAGTTAAAATTTTAGAGTTTCTAGCTTGTTCTAATCATTGAATCTTCTGATTGAGTTTCTAATCTCTTCTTGTTAATATGGTATCTAGTTTCATATTAGAAGACAAGTTGGATGATACTACAAGGTTTCAAAGGTATGCACTTGTATATGCTATCTAAGGTATATCATCTAGCAAAACATGAATGTGTTTGCAGGGAAAGTACTAGAGATCTTGTCCAAGCTGTAATCTTGGATTCAGTGCATTCAGAAGAACAAGTGCACCCTCCATAGTAGTTAAGGCTTCAGGTTCCAAGTTTGATTAAATTGTCAAGCTTCAAATTTGTGTATATCAAAGGTGATAGTTACTACATTACAAATTGTGAAAGCAGTCTTTGAAAGATTATATTATTGCTAGGTGTAATGAATACTCAACTACATATGAATACTATTGATATAGATTCTTATTGTACTTGTTTGCAAGTTGAACTACCATCTCCTCTAGATAGATATTCATGTTTGTTCTTGTTACTCTTGTTTTGGGCAGGTACCCTTGTGAAATATGTTTGATGAACAATCCTTGCAGAAGACGTCATATAAGAATTTTATAACGATGGCACAATTTCCAAATGGGCAGCAATCAAAACAGATATAAACAAACTTAAAGAGACTCAAAGGAGTCAGACTCGAAGGAAGTCAAAAATCAAAATGAAACCATAACAGGCTTGTGACACTTTGTAGAAAGAAAAGAGAGATGCAACAGATGGAAGCATGGACTCTCTCAAATGGAAGGAGTTGATCACAGAATTCCAAAAGAAGAGCATGCATATTTCTCATTCAAGCATGAAGCTGGGATTGGGAGGGAGCCAATCCCCAACGATATGATCCATTGAATAATCTGTGAATACCATGAAGCATTTTTTCATGTTCTTCATTGGAATCATCAACCATGATAAGAAACACATGTTCAGTTTGACTCTAGGAGAAGTCTTCTTCAAAAATAATCCTTGAATATCCTTGGTTGTCCATCTACATTTATGTTCTTATGGAAGAAGGTTGGATCCTTCATGAAAGAAGGGCATGTAATCTGTAGAAGATTCCATGGACACCAACATTGAAGACAAACATGAGGAAGAACATGAAGATTACAAGAAAGAAAGAAAAGTAAAAAAAAAAAACAATTGAACCAACTTGAACCCACTAGAAGCAATCAAGCAGAAGTAATGGAAGGAATTTGTGACAAAGAACAATGTATGTGAGAAATTTTGAAAAATACTTAAGCATTGATAGATACAAGGCAATACTCATGCCTAAAGGGTTCTCCCAGTAAGAGGGAGAAGACTACGATGACAACTTGTTCTAGTAACCAGATATACCTCTACCTGAGCCATTATATCTCCTGGAGTATCCATGGCTTGGAATTTACATCAAATGAATCTAAAGATTGTTCTTCTCAATAGAGTAATTGAAGAAGAAGCATATGCAGAGAAACCTAAAGGTTTTGAGGTATACCTGCAGGAGATATTATGGTATTTGTGGGAGGTATAAACCTCCACGTGTAACCTTTGACAAGCCTAGAATATTCTGGGAAGCAAGAGAAACCCTAAAACGTTGGATAATAACCCTAGGAGATAAGTTGGCTCAAAAGAATATTTAATATTGAGTTATTAGCCTCCAGAAAGAGAAGTCGACCCAGTCAAGTAACATAGAGCAGTATAAATAGAGGGCGCTAGAGCTCATTTTTCACTCTCACTCTCACAACTACATAAGGACTAACAGTGCGCAAGTTTGGAGAGGGAGTGCAGTTGCAGTTGCTGCAACTGGCATTTTTGGTTTTGTTTTGGACTTTCTCTTGGTTATGGTTTGGACTTTCTCTTGTTTATGGTTTGGACTTTCTGCTTGGTTTTTGGTTATTCTTTCTTGGTGCGCTACCCTTGGAGAAAGGTGCGCTACCCTTGGTTGGCTATTGGTCTTCTACCAGAATCATTATGTCTGTCAAGGTTAAGGTGCTTGGGGGTGGCCTTTGTTTCTATGGTTGGGTGACAATATTTCTATATTGTATATGGAAAAACAAGCACATCCCTTTATTTCTAACATGGCCATGGATTTACATTCCAACATGTCAAACTTCTTCAGTATTCCAACTGCATACTTCCCTTGATTAAGGAAAATATCTTTTAGGCTCTGCCATACTTCAAGACCTAAGAAATAATGCATCGGGCCTAGGTATTTCATCTCAAATTCTGTAGCGAGCTTCCTTTTTCAATTTGTGATGAGTTTTTCTTCTCCTGTCAAGACTAAGTCATCCACATATAGTAGAAATACAACTGGCTTATCATTCATAACCTTGAAGTAAATATTAGAATCATCTTTACTCTTGGTAAAGCCCAAGCTCGTCAAAAAACTATCAATCCTGCCATACCAAGCTCTTGGAGCTTGCTTCAACTTGTAGACATGAGTCTTCTGTTGGTTTTGGAGCCTGATTATCTTCTTGATTCAGAGGTCTTTTACTTTCAGTCGTGTTTATACCCCATGAAGTATTTACACCCCAGAAGTATGGACACTCTTCCATGCGGGGGAGTGCAGAGAGGGGGTACCCCCTCTGCGGGGTTCGGGGGGGCTATCCCCCTGGCTGGGGGGTCTGGGGGAAAGCGGGACCCAAGAGGGGGTTCGGGGGTAGTGTCCCTCGATGGGGATTCCGGCGTGAATCCCTCGAAGGAAAAATTGCCTTGTAAAAGTATATTGTAATTTCATTGTAAATCTGGACCATTCATTATAAGGTCGTAGATCTAACGGTAGAAATTATGTTAGGGTTTTTTTCCCTAGAAGGCAACCCTCTTTTATGAGGGAAATGTATTGTGGCTAGGTATGATTACAAATATTGTATTCTGAGATAGGAGACTGTGAGAGAAAGAAGAGGAAGTTACAGCAGTTTTTGTTGTAGGTTGTATCCCTTCATATGTTGGATAATAATAAAGGAAGAACCTGGCAATTTCTCTGGTGGACATAGCCCACACTGGGTGAACCACATAAATCTGTGTCTCTATTGTATTGTGTATCTTCTGTGTTTTGTTTCCGCATTCGTTTTATTTTATTTCTCCATAGTCCTATTTTTCTAACAACTAGTATCAGAGCGAAAGGTAACTCGCAAGAAAAGAGGGTTCTTGGTTTGAATGGGAGCAATGTCAAAAGATGGAAAGTTTAGGGTTGAGAAATTTAACAGCCAAAACTACCAGTTATGGAAGATGCAGATGGAAGACTATTTATATCATAAGGATATGTTCCTACCATTGGGCGGAATAGAAAAGAAGCCGGCTGCTATGAAGGACGAAGAATGGGAGATTCTTAACATAAAGGCTCTAGGAACGATACGACTAAGCCTAGCAACGTCGGTGGCTTTCAATATTTCCAAAGAAAAGAAAAAGAAGGGTTTGATGGACGCATTGGCCAAATTGTATGAAAAACCTCGGTGTCCAATAAGGTATTTCTAATGAAGAGATTATTTAATATGAAGATGTCGGAAGGTGGGTCTGTTGCAGATCATTTAAATGATTTTAATACGGTTACTAATCAACTAAGTTCTATAAAAGTGGACTTTGATGATGAGCTCAGGGCTCTTCTAATCTTGTGCTCATTGCCAGAAAGATGGAACGGCTTGGTCATGGCCGTAAGTAACTCTGTCTCTAGTTCAAATAGTTTAAAATTTGATGATTTTGTTGGTGTTATCCTTAGTGAGGAAATGCAACGGAAAATCACAGGTGAGACATCAAGAAATGTGTTGAACATGGAGAACAGGGGAAGACAAAAGGATAGAGGAACCATGGGAATTCTAGGAAGGGAAAATCCAAATCCAGACTTGGAAAGATAGAGTGCTAGAATTGTAGGAAGAAAGGACATCTGAAGAAAGATTGTAGAGCTCCAAAGAAATAAAGAGATGGACAGCAGGAGAGAAATCAGGAAGCAAATGTAACAGGTGATGTGTTAAAAGATGCTTTGATTCTTTTTGTAGATAATATTTATGAGTCTTGGGTAGTAGATTCAAGGGCTTCATTTCATGCCACACCCCATAGGAAACATTTTCTAGATTATGTTCAAGGTGA
>JZKD02S2365891.1:12523-24289 GCA_000966675.3 Picea glauca | reverse complement strand
ACACACACAATCACTTCTCGATGCCTCCCAAAGTGAGGAATCTTCATTACATTAAGTAGGGTTGATTGTGCGAGGTTCTGGGTCCATGATTGAGCGATAATCTTGGAGTTCTTTCCTTTGGTTCGCGTCAGATATTTAGGAGGGGCAAGCATACTGTAAGCCTTCATGTCGTTGAGGTTGAAGTCACTGAACTTCAACATGGTGAGCTTATCCTGGTATGCATGAACTGCGTGCACTTCTTTCAAAAGGTACGTAGTGATCAAAGCATACTACAATTTGAGGGGTACACTGTCACGAGTGATGGCGCCGATTAGAGGTGGTAGATAAGCAGGTAGAATGCTCAGAATCAATTTAGCATTCGCAAGATTGTCTTTATGCTTATTTCTCTTTTCATCGATTGGCCAGGATGGGTCGGCTCGAGCATTTGATGGAGAGTCTTGCACTCCTCGCATCGATGATGCCTGTACACCTGTAGACAATCCTCTTCCTGACATGGTTCTTTCATCCATTAAGTCGATCAAAACTTCTATCGCAATTGCTTCTTCGACGGTGAGCTCTTCGGACATACCCGCTCGGGATGGATATCTCAGGTTCTCAAAGTAACGTGAGCACTAGAATAGAGTAGAAGGCAAAGGCATAGTGATCACTAGGAAATCTTAATCAAGGTTGTGAGCTCAAATTCTCAATTAGCAAAAGCGTTCTCGTTGCATGGTGCGGCGGGATAAATAGACAACTTCTGTAATGGATCACTTGCAACAAATATGAAGGCTTCATTAACTCTTTTCTTTCCGTTATAGTGTGGTCCAATGGTCTGATGACGAACCTTTATTTCTTTTCTATTCGTTCAGAGCGGAAGTCGAACAGATATATCGGTCCCAACGGCTATATTGCTTCGTCATGGCGAAGTGCCATATGTCGTTGTTTTGATATCCCGGCGAAGCTCAAATTCTCTAATTTTTCTTTATGTGAGGTCTCCTCTAGAACCTCTTGTAATGTTTTAGTATTAGCCCTTTTCTTTCTTAACTTTCTAGCCTTCTTTCCAGTGAGATTTTTCTTGGTAATGCTTTTCTCATTTTGATTCTTTTCTTATTTCGTCTTAGTTACTTTGCGATGTTGAAATTCTTTCCTAGGGTTTCTGGGTAATACTTCTTTTGTGTCTGGGGTAGGTAATTCAATCTCTTGGGGATCCTCTAGTGTTCTCTTAGCTTCGACATCCCGATTGCTAGTATTAAATATCTGTGATCTGCTCTTCTATTCCTCAATCAAGTGCGCTATCCTTCTGGTCATAAAGTCTTTTAACTCTTTCTTCTTCAGTTCCAAAACTTCTTTTTCTTCCTTTCATGCTTGATCTCTATCAATCCAAGTTTTTTCTATTAGCATGGTAAACAGGGCACTATATTCAACAAATTTAATATTCTCAAAGTCTTCTTATGTTGAAGTTCCAATGACAGTCATAGGTATCCGAGCGAGCCTTCCACATAGGTTTACTAGCTTTCCTCTTAATAACCTTATTCCTCCTAGTGAAGGGATCATAGCAGGCCTTCCTATAGCTTCCCAGGTTCTCTCTGGCATAATATTCATCTGTGTTTCCTCATCTAGAACACAGTCAATGTCGAATTCCCCTATTCTTTCTTTGATGCATTCCTTCTCTTTGAAGATCTCTGATAAGCTGACATGTCGGTGGTCATTCAGGGTTTCTTTTATCAATATCCATACTTTCTATGATTCTTGCTGGGGTTCTGCCTTTTCTGGATCTTCCTTTGGGTTCTCTTGACTCAGTTTCATTCCTTCAACCTTAGCGATCATTCTAGGGCAATCCAACACTTCATGGTCCATAGCCTTACAACAGAGACAACTAGGTCTTCCACCAGAGCATTCCTTAGCAAGATGTCTTGACCTCCTGCAACTGTAACAGAGGGTTAATCCTCTCTTTCTTTTCAATGATCCCCAGCCTCTTATGTACTGCGCACTAGGATCATGGTAGCTAACCGGCAGCAAATTATTTCTAGGATCTTCATCCATTTGTTAGTCCAAACATTCTTTCTATGCATAGGTATAACATATATTTCATTATTCTTAGCAGATCTATTCATATCAAACCTTCTTTCATATAGTAACACCCTAGCTTCCAAACTAGGACAAAACCTATCAGATGTACCTAGATCCATACTCTAGAAACAAAAATTTTCACTTATCTTACTTTTACAGAGCACAAAGCTTACATATTTTACCTCTTTCAATCGGAACTTCTCACTTTTACCTTTCTTGGAGCACAAAGCTTTCAAATCCTGCTTCTTTTCTACAAATCCGACCTTCTTTCTTTAGCACAAATATTTACAGATCAAGTAGAATACTATGCACTAGGGCACAAATCTACGCATAGAGCTTTCACAATTTCAGGATGAATCTTTGCACAGAGCTTCCTCTTTCTCAGTTCCCAACAATCACAATTTCAGGTCCTGGCAACGGAACCATTTGTTGGCATAGGGGCAGACCCAGGGTTCAACGCTACAAGAGCGCACCAACAAAACCCTAACTATTGGCCCTTTCGGCAACACCTGCGAAGCAGATGAAGTCTCACCCGAGGTAGAGGCAGGGGTGGTTGCAGGAATCAAGTGTCTGCAACCTTAGTTGGGACACAGATCTGTGATTATACAACTTAGTAAAGCACTTATCACTGTTAGTTCTTTAACATGCAATCATTATCTACTTCACTGATAAAACAGAGCCTTGCAGTACTCACAGTAATCTACCATATATGAGCACTTAGCATAAGTAAAATAGGTCGAACGTAACTGATCAAGCACTGAGCATATTCATGTATATTAGATCTAACAATCCATTCATCATTAGCACTGAGCATAAGAAGATCTATCTAATCATCTCAAAGCACTAAGCAAAGAAGACATAAACACATTCAAACAAGCACCAAGCAAGATAACACAGTGATTACGTGGTTCACCCCTCTCCTGGGGCTACATCCACCAACTCTTCTTCTTTATTATCTTCAATCAGTCATCTACATGAATAGAGCCATACAAACCCCACTCTGCATAGGACAGGATATCTGTGCACACCTCGCTAGATCCTCCTTCCCCGAGTTAGGTTATAGCACAAAATCTTCTACTCAATCTCTTACAGTCACTTGCACTTAGCCTTGCAAGTCTCACACAGCATGCACAGATCATATACAACTATTACTTGCACTTGGCACTTAGCTCATCGACCCTTTCCTACATATCCTAGGTATCTATTTATACATTACAAAATAGGCCTAAAAATGGGTAAACCCATGGGCCGACATCCATTTCCCGTTACATATTCCCAACAACCCAAAAACAAGCCCAAAAGGGGGCCGATATCCTGTGATCTGCGCTTTGTCTTGCACTCCTCCTTCGACAAGCTGTCGAAGTCCCAAAATAGGTCAACATGACCAAGAAAGTCCCAAAACTTGGTCAAGGAACATGGTTCTTGTTTATTATTATAATCATCTATCATATTAGCAACATATCATTGAAAGAGAGGCAATCATAGAAACAATAGAGACACACATATTATCTTGGGAAACCCTCATGGGGGATAAAACTCAGCAAAAAATTCCTCAATATAGATAGACCAAAGACCGAACAGAAGATCCTTCTCTACTCCTTCACTAGGAAGAGTATCACACCACTTAACCAAGAAATACCAAGAGATATACCAAAACCCTCCTTGACGTCACCCCCAGTTGCAGTAGTTTCTCCTCTAAGACTTGCGCACTACAGAGATGGATGTTGTGTTGTGTCCAAATGAGGCACTTTACTCTCTTATAAATAGTGGTATGGCTAGCCTATAATTAGGTATGGGACGACCTGTCAATTTACCCTCTTAATTTACAATTAACTGTCAAGGCACAATAGGGCCGACTTTTGCAAAAGCACAATAGGGCCTAATTAATAAATATAATAAAATAATATTATTTAACACTCTCTCTCAGATAGAATATTCTTCGAAGTTAAAATATTTCAACATTAGCCTCTTATATTTTACTCATACCCATCCTAATATTTCCTTTGTTGTTGGTATCGCTACCCAATATATGTAAACACCCCATGAGATCCATTGGAAAGTAACAAAAAAAATACTTCAATATATCTAGGGTACTTTACAGCTCAGGGGGGACTCCCTTATTGGTTGGTTTCATTGATTCTGGTTGGGTTGGGGACCTTGTTGATTGAAAGTATACTGCAAATTATATTTTCAATTTTGGTTTTGGACTTGTCACATGAGCTTGTAAGAATAAATAATATCATGATATTTATTCCATAGAAGCAAAGTATCAAGCAATAGTTAATGCGAGTCAAAAATACTTATGGCTTAGATAGATCCTTTCAAAGGTTGGATTTTAACAACAACATCTTACCACACTTTGGTTTGAAATTTAGAGTGACATCAAGCTCACTAAAGATCCAATTCAACATTATTGTAGAAAACACATTGAACTACACAATACTTCATCAAAAATATTATTCAAGATCATTTTCTTAAAGTGCTCTTTTTCCCTACAGATGATCAAGATGCAAACATTTTCACAAAGCCTCTAACAAATGTGAAGTTTTCGAAACTTCGATCTATGTTAGGAGTTCATGAATTTGTCATTAAGGGGAGATAGGCTCTAATGCCTCCTTCCTTCTCTTATTGTGTCACATTTGTAAATACTTCAATCCTATCCCAAGTTGTTCTTAAGGGGGGGTATTATGATATTTAAAAACTTAAGAGTTAGTTAAGATCAACTTGTTCAAGTATTTTCTTAGGTAAAGTGTGTTTCTTTAGTATGCATTTGTAGTTATATAATCTATTGGACATATTTTCATTGATGTCAACAATCGATGTCATTACGTTATAATGATGAGTTGGTATGAAAAAAGAGCATAAAATCCATGTACAAAAGGACTAACAAATTAAGAGCTCAGAAGGGTTAGCGACTGAAGATCAAAAGCTCAGAAGGGAAAGCACATTGCAGAAACACAATCAAATCAAGTTGTGATCTTTGGATACGCAAGTTCCAGATCAAGGGTAGGGATTGATTGCAGAGCACGAAGGGAGAATTAAACAATGCGTTAATTCCAATCCCGCAATTAGTCTAGACCGTCAGATTACAAGAGAAGGGTCGTTGGAGGACTGGTCAACGATCAAGTCAAGTCATGAACATTGGATATGCAAGCGCCAGATCAAGGGTAGGGATTTATTGTGGAGCGCGAAGGGAGAATTAAACAACACGTTAATTCCAATCCTGAAATTAGTCTAGACCGTTGATCATCACCCGCCAATAGATCTATGGTTGGCATCAATTTCACTACCAACGAGAAGTTTCCATTGCGGATCTCAACGATAGTTTTAAACGTTGTGCTAGTTGGGATCCCACTATCATCCCTGATCATTGATCTGCTCCGAGATAATTCTCGATCGTTGGATCAAGTTGAGTGGAAGGACAGAGTAAGTCATGGACCATAGATCATGGAAGTGACATACGCATGGTCATCCCGGCATTCACCACTTCAGGTAAAATCGATCGAAGGAAATGTGCATGAAGGAATTTTAGCCAAAGACGAAGTTCTGAAGAAAATGTGAGTCGTCCGATCATAGGTAAATTTTTGGGAAAAAGAAGAGTCATTGGATTTAAACCAAGGCAAAGCAGTGTCGCAGACAGATCAATCTGTCGATCTAAAATCATGATCAACGAACAACATTCATTTCGGGTTAAAAGTTGTGACGAGGTTACACTTTG
This sequence comes from Picea glauca, assembly GCA_000966675.3. Lineage (NCBI taxonomy): Eukaryota > Viridiplantae > Streptophyta > Pinopsida > Pinales > Pinaceae > Picea > Picea glauca. The sequence continues at coordinate 18,522 of JZKD02S2365891.1, read as the reverse complement.
GGTAATCTCACTTCGGGTAAAACAAGAAGTAATAAAGATGAAGGCCAAAGCCCCGAAGTCCCAAAGTAAATGAGGACCATCGAATCTGGAAAATACATGATTATCATTGGATTAGATTAGTGGTCAAACTTCGGCGCCGACCACTTCAGGAGAAAAGGGTTGAGAACAAGTAAGATCACCCAAAGGGTGAAGTCCCGAAGTGGACATGACTCATCCGATCTGAAGAACACTTCGGTAAATATCTCGACCATTAGATCAAGGAAAGTAGAAGGATAGGATAAGCAAGGCAAAGGCCTCAGATCTCGAATACCTGAATTCTCGATAGTCATTGGATTGAGTTAATCCTTTTCGTGTTAAAGAAGGATCGTTAGATCCAGGAGAAGAACATGTGCCACTAGAGGAGATCCACGTCAAAAAGTGACGTCAGCAAGTTACGTCACTCCAGGAGTTTGTACTTCGGTAGTTTCACCACCAGCAAATACCCAAAGTCCCGAAGTTTTGAAATGAACGAGAATCGTTCATCGTGCAAATAACATCCAACAGTTCGATCTACTTCGACGAAATGAACTCTGGAAGATTAAAGGACAGTGAAGGAGAAATCACCAGAAGTGTCGAAGGTCGAAGTTAACACCTACCGTTGATTTTGATAAGTGATCAAGCACTCACTTGGCTTAGCGTCTGGTCACCACCTGTGGTCGTATGGAATAGATAAATAAGAGTAAAAGAAGAGGCAGTGCTTAAATCAACAAGCCCATGGTTTTGCGCATATGGTCATATGTAAATGGTTTGAAGGAAGCGCCTCATACAAATTTAATTCAACGGAGAGTTAACACTAAAACAATATAGAGAATCGATAAAAGATCAAATATGATCTGTTTGTGAACTGAGAACAAAGTAGAAGCATGAGTACGATATAATGAGTCGATCTATTTCTGTGATCAACTCATGAAAACAAAATAACCAACACACGGTCATGATTAAGAGAGTTAAATCATGAGCATTATAAATAAAGGATAAAGGGAAAAAATGATATTATTTAAAGTTTAATATTATCATTTAAATGAAAAGGTACAATGGTTCAAATATCAAAAGACACAATGATTCAAATTCACACGAGTTGGAAGACTGTATAAACAAAAAACAATGGTGAGAAGAAGTGTAGTTGAATTTGTTGAAGTATATATATTTATATATAATGGATTGAATGAAGGTTCATTCTATCAGGTTGGTGCCTGTTTACAAGTTGGGTCTTGTATGAGTATTGGATTTCTCATTTCTCAGTTGGATCTGAGAACTACAAGTTGGGTCTTGTAACAGAGAGTTGGGTCTCTCATAATTGTTTGAAGATGAAATTAAAATATTGATCTTATGTATTCATTCAAGTTAAATAAATAAATAAATATTTATTCTTTTATATATTGGTTGAGAAAATGAAATAAATATATGTTGTTCAGTTAAATTATGAGAAGTGAAAAAATTTCCAAAGTTTTGTGACATTGATTCACCCTTCCCCCCTCTCAATGTCAAGTGTCCATTTCAACAATTGGTATTAGATCAAGGTTCCTTCAGTACAGTTTAAACAATGAAGGTAGATTCAATAGAAATGGGTGGACAATTTGTTATCTCCACAAATGAAGCTCCCTTATTTGATGGAACAGGTTATTCATCATGGAGGGAAATATGAAAATATATCTGAAGTCAAGAGGATATGGAGTTTGGGATTCGGTAATAAGTAGGCCCTGACACTTAACTACTTCAAAGAGAAAAACCAAAACTACAAAGGAAGAAAGGAGAAATAATGCAATAGCCTTAAAAGAAATCCAGGATGGATTGTCAGACCAAGTCAAAGAAAATATGAGGCACTACAAATCTGCTAAAGAATTATAGCTCCAACTAGAAAATTGTTATCAGAATAAAACACAAGAAGAGAAATCCTATCAAAGTGAGGGACAAGACTCAGATAAAGAGGATTCCTGTCAAAATAAAGAACAAAATTCAGAAGAAGAGAATTCTTATCAAGATAAGGAACAAGATAAAGAAAGGGAAAATTGCAATCAGATTGAAGAACATAATACAGAGAAAAAGATTTCTAATCGTAATGAAATGAAGGATTTAATTCAATCCTTAGTCATAAATGAAGAAGACAACCTCATCAAGGAATGGAGGCATACCTTAGCAATCACTAAAGAAAAATTACATAATATTAAGACTGATGTTACAGTTGCAATAGAAGAGATTTGTATGAGACCAATAAATTATATACATCTTAAAGTGCCTATGGAGGCTCTTGACAATCTTGAGTACACAACTATGTGCACTCTATAAGAGTTGGAGAAACCAACAAAAGGATATGTTGCTACATCAATAGTTAGATCAATCTAATCATGAAGAGAATGAGCAAAAGATTCAATTAGAAAACAAAGAAGAAGAGATCAAAAGATTAAAAACCGAAGTTATTAATCTAACAGAAGAGATTGGAATAATTAAAGACACATGACAGTAAAAGAAAAGAAGTACTAAAATAATCAGAAGAATTAGTTAACACTCTAATGACTCAAATTGAAGAGGCTAAGAAAAAGGAAGAAACCCAAAAGATCCAAATGACTAAAAAGGAAGAATTATGTCACATGTTGAAGTTAGAAATAGTCAATCTCAAAAAGATGAATGAAAAGAAAAATAAGATTGTCAATTTCCATAATAGCTCAGCTATCCTAGATAATATTTGGAAGAACCAAAGATCAGTTGATGACAAAACTGGTCTTGGATACAGTAAGAAAGAAGACAATGACAAATGGAGCATCATTTACAAACATGAGAAAGGATCATCCTTCTCAAAAGGAAAAGGTGCAATTACAAAACAATTACAAGTCATGAACTTTGTTAAGGAAGGAAGCTATAGAAGTAAAAAGGAAGAAGAAAATCAAATGATAGATTTCTCAAGCCAAAATAAAATCAAGAATAGAAACACCTTCAATGTCTATTGCTTTTCTTTTCATAGCTTTGGCCATAAAGAAATGGACTGCAAGAAACTAGAGGAACGATATACAAGAAAATCCAAAAACTCAATTAAATGTTGGAGATTTAATTTTGTTGGGCACACAACAAAATTTTGTCATACAATGAGATGTTATAACTATGATAGGTTTGGGCACAAATCCCAAAGTTGCACGATTTCAAAAAGTCAATCCTTAAATAAGTCATTTAAGTCAGTGACAAAACCTAATAAAAGTTGGAAGAAGAAAGGATATGACAAATCTCCAAAAACACAATTAGAAAGAGAAGATCCAAAAAGCAGAATATCTCATAAAAAGATATGGAGAAGAAAATCTGAAGGAGAAAGCAAGAAAGATGATATTACACCTGAAAATGAAGAAATTAATAATAAGAACATGATGGGTGAAGGTCCTAATAAAAAATGTGAAATTCAATATGAAATAAATCAAGCTCAAGAAAAGGAAGTGCCTATAGAAGAATATGTGACAATATCAAATTATGATGATGTCATAATTTGTTAGCTAAAGGAAGAAAATACAAAAAGAAGTTTAAATTTGTTTCTACAAAATAAAAGGATTATGCCAAGAGTTTTTAAAATTAACATATGGAAAATCTTGTCTATCTATAGATTAGTGGTCAAAAGAAAAATCATTGGTAGGGTTAGTTGTAGAATACAAGAAGAGGAAAAATAAAGGTAGCAAAAAAGTTTGAGTATCATTCAACAAAGATCAATTGATAACAAAATTGGTATTTAAATCAATTGGTATCATTCCTCAATTGATATTCCTGTGAAATATCAAAGAAGAATAAGAAGCAGATCAAAAAGATCAGTAAGATTCATACTCTTGTTCTATTTGACAAAGGAAAGTTAGTAAAAACTCATGAGGAGTATTTTGGTTATTAAATAAGAAAGTAATTAGATTAAGTGTTGAAAGACTTGATCACTACAAATGGGTATCACTACAAGTTGGTATCAAGAAGAATACTTATTTGAACACAAATATTCCAATGGACTGAGATAAACAGTTAGTAAATTAACAGGGGAAGAGACCTTGTCAGGAAGAGCTACCCTTTCAGAAACAAAAGGGGAGATTAGTCAAAGGCAAAGAGATCATATTGAGAGGGGGAGTCATTCAGTTATGGTAGGCGAAACATGATTTTAGGGGGAGTTACCCAAGTTCATATTTTGGTCAACAATATGAAGACAGACATAAGTTTATCATAAAGGGAGCAACCCTTTTCCATTGATGTCAAAGGGGGAGAGTAACTTCATAGAGAAAAACATCATCACATGGGGAGTTTGTGTATGAAGTTACAGTGTTTCCCGCAATGACAAAGGGGGATATTGTTGGACATATCGTCATTGATGTCAATAGTTGATGTCATTACGTTATAATGATGAGTTGGTATGAACAAAGAGCATAAAATCCATGTACAGAAAGAATAAAAAATTAAGAGTTCAGGAGGGTTAGTGACTGAAGATCAGAAGCTTAGAAGAGATGATAAAGCTCAAAAGGGAAAGTGCATTGCAGAAACACGTGTTGACGGGTGAAATTGACCGCTCGTTAACTGGAAGAGTGAGTCTAGTCCGGGGTTGTCTAATTAACCCACTCTGACATCTGCATCCTACCCAAGAAATTTCAAATCAGAATGAAGGATGTTTATGGCCAACACAAGGTTTATACCTGAGAATTTTCTTTTACCTAGCATCGCTTCGCTGCCAGCAGGCCTATTCAGTACCCCGACGAAGTTATCTTGGCATCATGCATGCATTTACTCACTGCCAGAAGACCTGTTCAGTGTCCCGACGGGTTTACAAGCACTTCCCACAGCTCTTTGAGAGTTTATTCACATTCTGATATAGTTTTAAAGATATTCAATAGAGCGGGGTGACGCTGAAAATTCCAATTTTTTAGCCCAACTTAATATTTCCACGGGCCTTTAAATTTTTCTAGCAAACCTTCATCAAGATCTGAAAAACAATTCATTGATAAAACCAATTTTCAAGGACGGGGAGACGTCATTGAGTTGCTCTCTTAAAGAACAGGGACAACGAAAAAAGACTTCTTAAAGATATTTGTGAATACTTTCAAGCGTAGATTGAAACCAAGTAATCGACTTTCAGACAAAATGACACCTTTAACCAGCCTACAATTTCAGAGAAGGACAGCAATAGATGTTCCAACAGCCTTTGACAGTTATTTTCGAGATGAAGCATTATGTTCTCTTTTTCTGAGCTAGACTGTAATACAGGCACGTTTGACTCAAAAAGGCCAATAAAAAAAAAATGAAAATAAAAACAACAAACCAACAAAGAGAAACAGAAAGCAAAGAAATCAAAACAGAAAAATATATACAAAGATGGGTTTGAAAACATCATGCGAAAAATCCCTTGGGAAACTAAAAAAAAATAGGAAAAATCCTCGTCGATGTGAAAGCGGTCCTATTCATGACACCTTGGGTCAGGGTCGAATTTACAATTTAGATTTATTTACCTCTTTACTTTCCATTTAAGATTTTGATACTAATACTGCGGCTTTGAAAATAAATATTCAACAAAAAGCAGAGAGAAAAGGATCATGCGAACTTCCCTGACAATAATCATGTTATGGTTCTCGTGGTGCGCCCACTTGCGTCCATGACTGCATTATTACAAAGAGAAATAGTGAGGAATAAAACGGAAATAAAACATATTCCTAAACCTACCCTAACTACTAAACAAATCAGAATACTACATGAAGTCATGCTTCCAATGTAGCCATCGGAGTAACTATAATCCTGCTATGGAAACAAAATCAAACATTACTAACAAGAATGGTAATATATCAAAAAATGACATAGATATATCACACTTACCTTCATAATCATCATTTAGAAACAAAGTAAGCATGATCTTGTTGGACACACCTACCACACTTAGAGGGGGGGTGAATGAGTGTGGGGCTCTTTTTCCCAAAACTGCCCTCTTGCACAAAAACTCATCAATTAGCATTCAACATTTATTC
>JZKD02S2365880.1:0-30456 GCA_000966675.3 Picea glauca | reverse complement strand
CCCTTGGTTGATCTAGGTTGTGGATCTGGCAGTTTATTTGACACTTTGCTAGAAAATAAAACTGACTTGGTATATATTGCTGGTGTCGACATTGCACAGAGAATTTTTATTCGTGATGCCAAGGTCTTTCATTCAAAGTTTGAGGTAGATCATAAGTCTCGACTAGCAACGGCCAGCTTCCAAAACGCCTTTATATATGAAAGTTCCATCACTGAATTTGATCGGCGGGTTCATGGTGTTGATGTTGCAACATGCACAGAGGTGATTGAACATATGGAAGAAGACCAGGCATACAAATTAGGAGGTTGTAGCAAAGTTTACCGAGGTGTTCTTCCTGATGGACAATCAATGGCAGTAAAACTGTTGAATTTTTCTCTGGAAGCAGAAGACGAGCTACTCTCAGAAGTTGAGATTATTACTTCCTTGCAGCACAAGAATATTATTGTCCTAATTGGTTACTGTATATATGGCGAGGAACTCCTTCTTGTCTATAACTTTGTGTCAAGAGGGAAACTTGAGGAGAACCTTCATGTGGAAAAGGATAAACTGGTGAAAGATTGAAAGTGGTCGTTGGAGTTGCTGAAGCATTAAATTACTTGCATGATAGTTGTAATCGGCATGTCATTCACAAGGATGTGAAATCTTACAATATTATTTTTTTTCTATGACTTTGAACCTCAGTTATCAGATTTTGGGCTAGCTAAATGGGCCTCAACGACTACATCACACATCATCTGCAATGATGTTGTAGGAACATTTGGGTAGTTGGCTCCAGAATATTTCTTGTATGGCAAAGTTAATGAGAAGGTAGATGTATTCTCACTTGGGGTGGTTCTTCTAGAGCTGATAACTGAAAAAAAATCCAATTGATACTAAAATTCCGAATTGCCAAGAGAGCCTGGTGACATGGGAAAGGCCATTACTTGAGAATGGATCTATGAAGGAACTAGTCGATCCAAATCTGGAAGATGCCTATGATGAAGGTGAGATGCAGAGGATGATACATGCTACTGCCCTTTTCTTAAGGAAAGCACCTCGGCTTCGGCCTCAGATGACTCAGATTTTAAAATTGTTGCGAGGTGAGGGAGATGATCTAACTCACTGGACATGGCCTCAATTGATTACGAGTATCCCCAAACACACGGACACTGATAATGATCATACGGATGCAACAAACAATGAAGAAGATGGAGGGGGGAATTATGAGATTTCTGATCTCCGCAATCATTTAACTCTTGCAATGCTTGGGGTGGATGACGATGTGGATTCATTTGACAACGCTGATCAGAACGTGCATGTTCTGAATTCCAACAAATGATTGGAAGCCTATCTGGGTGGGCGGTTCAGTCGCTCCTCCAGCTTTGAATGAATAAATAATGATAACAGTCCAAACCCCTTTTTCTTTCTTTGCAGGTTAACTAATACTTCTACCACAATTGTTGGTTGTGTGTGAAAAACCGCAGAGGGATCGGTATAGAATAGTGACCTGGGAAGACTCATTATGGACATTAAGGAGAATCCAGACTGTAACGCATGGATAATACAAAATTAAATACCCCACTTATCAAATGATTAGCGACGATTTAGGTAACAGCAGAGCATCTGGCAGACGCACCTGGCATTCGCAGATTCCATGAAGAGGAAACGCTTCAAATTCCCAGAACACAAAGAGTTTTATTTTTCTTTTTAAAAGACTAATAGATGTAAGAGAGATAGGGGGCGCATGAGTGTAGCGCTAGCGGGAAACCTCTTTCGAAGAGGGATTCATTGTAATTGCTGAGTTATTTTGTAAACCAGAATGAAATAATAAAGATGATTTTTTGCTTGAGACTGTGAGATTCATCATGGTCGATTCCTTCAGCATGTTTTCCTCTTCTTCAGCTGTGTTAAATCTGTTTGGAATTCATTTGATATGCTCCTTACTCACAGTTGATGTGTTATCATTTTCATAATGTTATTTCTTCCTTATTTCGTCGCAACTGCGTTTCATTTCATTTTCTTCTAAGTGATGTGCTTCGTTATACTTTAGTACGACCACTACTATAACGAATGGATTTGGGTTTTCTGTAATTGTTTATTGTCTTTCCTCTGCACCAACTATTAGTGGGTGTAATACCAATCTACATTTTCAGAATTATGCATATATTCTTTGTTACATCGGCCTTTCCTTTTTCTTTCCTCTACCGCATCATGACAATCAAAACGCTGAAGGATAGACTTACTTTGCCTCACTTTCTGCAAGTTATTTGATCACTGCTATTATCTCCTTTCTTCGGTTTTCATTTGACTCCATGCCCAATAGACCATTTCCCTGGTTTAACCCCCAAACTCTAAAAATCCAAGACCATCATTTACCCATAAATCTGCCCACCTTTTTCAGCTTACTGAAGATCATTTTGTGACATTTTTTGAGATATCCCTCTCGGGTTGGGGGAGGGAAGTATTCCAATCCAAAGTGGTTCGAGGTTGCCTTGGGATTGATTTGCTGCAACCCATTTCAGTTTCGAGTGTCAACACACCCAACACTAGATCAGCTGGATTGTCAACCTAGTCTCAACGACAAGTTACTCGCTCCTAATAAATGGATCCCCATCCAAAACCCTCTGGCATATTAGGGCATCAGACAAGGAGACCCGCGTTCCCCCTTCTTGTTCATCCTGATGATGGAAGGTCTCATTCGAAGCATAAAAAGTGCAACAAAAGAAGGATAAACAACAGGCCTCAAACCTTTCAAAAACTATCCTACTTCCACACACCAACAGTTTTTGGATGACACCTTACTCCATGGCATACCCATGGTCAAGGAATCAAAATCCTTTAAAAGAATCTTAGAAGATTTTGGGGAAGCCTCGGGAGCCGAGATCAATCATTCCAAATCTATGATCTACTTTTTCAACACCAACCCTACAATCCAAAGAAACCTGGAAAATATTTTGGGTTTTGAGCGAAAAACACTCCCAACCAAATAATTTGGCATCCCCGTGATGAATAGAGCATACAAAATGGCAACATGGGAAGGAGTGCTCCACAATCTACAAGAGAGGGTGAAAAATTGGACGTATATATCCCTCAACCTTGCGAGGGGACTTATATTGACCAAGATGGTTTTGCAAGCAATTCCAACCTATATGATGTCTATATTCCCCACCCCCAAAGGAATACTACAAAAAATAAGGACCATCCAAAGGGACTTCCTTTAGTGGGGAGCGGAAACAAAGAAAAAATGGGCCCTGGTGGCCTGGGAGAAGGTTTGCAAGCCAAAATGCAAAGGAGGACTAGGTCTACAAGACCTACAAGTAACCAACAAAGCCTACAGAGAGAAATTCTAGTGACGATGGGTTAAAGAAACTTCTACCCTGTGGGAAAACCTCTAGAAGGACAAGTATGCCCTAGACATAAACAACCAGGACCGAATTCATCTTATGGGTACCAAGGAGGGGTCATCCATCTAGAATCTAGATTGGCGCAACAAAACTTGGATACAGACACATAGCTTTTGGGAAGTGAGGAATGGTAAAATAACCAGATTCTGAGAGAATTCCTGGCAACAGGAACCCATAATGGAAAATTCGGACAAGGAGGAACTCCAACAGGACATGACCCTGCAAGGCAAAACCAAAGTCCACCACTACTGGAAGAAAGAAATAGATTGCAATAGATGTAGAATATGGGACAATCTTGATTCACAAAATACAGACCGGACCACAACAATTGTGAAAGAGGTGGAGGAGGAACTAGGGAAAAGGAAAATTCCAGTCTCAGAAGAAGAGGACCAATTAAGATGGGCCTGGAAAAATGGAGGGGAATTCAACTTGAAAGAAGCCCGACATTACATCGTGGACCAGGACCAAGAAGACTCAGCGCAACAATGGGATAAGCTTTGGAACAGCCCCCAGTGGCCAAAAATAAAAAAATTTCAAATGGTTAGTACTTCACAACTGAATTCTAACCTGGGAAAACCTAAGGAAAAGGGGCTTCATAGGCCCATCACGATGCCACCTCTGTCAATCTAAGGAAGAAACAACGAGTCATCTCCTTGATGAATGTAACTACACAGCAGATATTTGGGACTGAGCGGCAAGTATCTTTCGAAAGTCCAATAGGACCCGAGGTAACATCTGTGCAACCATCAACAACTGGAATGAGAGTTACAGTGAAAATGAAAAGGTGAACCTTTGTTGGATTCTCATTTCGGGGATGATCATATGGACAATATGGAAAGAAAGGAATTGACACATCTTTAGGAATGAAATCCTTCTAGAAGGGAAACTCAAGGAAAAAATAATCTCCATGACAAGAGAAACGGTGCAGAGACAATACTTCCATACTAGGAAAGCGCAACTCGCATGCTAGGACTCTAAATTCCTAGAATATTTTCACCTAAAATACAGGTGCAACCGCACCTAAGTAGGACAACCACTGCAACTCCAATTACGTGAGCACAACTGGAATCCCCCTCCAGAAGGATCCATCAAGTTGAATTTCAACGAGGAAGCAAAAGGAAACCCAGGCATGACAGGAATGGGAGGGTTAATTAGGGATAGTGGTAGTAACATAATCCGACTGTACGCTGGGAGTATGGGAAAGTCAACCAACAATGCAGTGGAATTTGGATCCCTGGAGATCAGCCTCGAGATTCTAAGTCGTGAAAGGATGAAAAACACTATAGTGGAATTTGAATCCACTCTGGTAATCAACACGGTAAAGAGACTCCAAAATGGCACCAGAGTGGGAAAAGTTCAGAGGCACTGGCGCTTGGCACACTCCCTACAAAAAATCCAGAAGAATTTGCAAATGATGAACACATTGGAGTTATGTTGGGTACGTAGGTCAGCAAATGACCTGGCGGACAAAATCACCAATGAAGGGGTTAGCAAGGAAGGATCAGAGCTAGACACTACTTGGAGAAACATCCCAAATGGTCACTTTAGAATAGACTGCATACAAATAGTGACAAAAGACCATGACAACAGCTTAAGTAAGGAAGGTCACATCAAGGAGGGAGGCTCAAGGCCAATAGACAGGCACGAAGGATCCATGCAGACTCTTCTTGCCCAACACTCGACCACAAGTTACAATGCAGACTCAGACCACACAACAGACGAGGGTATGGAACCAAGGTCACGTCAATAGGAAGAAGTGCAGGGTTAGTGTGGGGGGAAGTATAGATGGGATTCAGCAAGCTGCGAGTGACGTAGGAAAAAAGGTGTTACCATGGAGTAGTATGGATACACCTCACCCAAGAACAGGTACAGGGAATAGCACAGTTGGTTACACAATGATAAGGGGCAAGGGTCGAAGCAGGGATAACGGTCGGGTCATCATGAGTACACATACCAAGAAAGGGAACAAGGACAGGAAGGACCACCTCTACGGGAAGACTATGATTTATAGGACGAGTCTGCAGCAGGGGAAACCCCATAAGAGAAGAATCACCAAGAATAGATGCATACAGGAAAAGTGCAACTGTAGTATCTACCACAAAAACAAGGGCTAGGAAAGAAGGAACCCTTGTGTCGATAATAACAAGAGGAAAATTCAGGGAAAAAACCGCTACAAGCCAGTCGATATGGTGCGTATGAAGAGAACGCAAAGCAAAAGAAACCCCCAGAGGAAAGAACCTTCAACAAGACCTAGGAGGGTTTCAAGGATGGATCAAGCGGCCCGAGACGCCAAGGGCACCTTTTATACATTGTTCGAACCGAAAGGAAAAGAGACCATCATCCGATGGGAGAAGGAAATCATTGCCAAAATGAAGGGCAAAGCTTGGGAGGAACTGATTCAAGAAGTGGACTGGATAATAGACCCAGGGACCACACAGCCCAGAAAAACCCTCTACCACAATATGGTGGAGATGACGTGGAAAACAAAGATGTTAATAGGAAAAGTGAGCTCAGAAAGGAAAGAGGCCATCCTAAAGGATAGAAAGGACCACAAAAAAGTTCTAAAAGAAATCCTGAGTCTCCTCAACAACCTGGAAGATAGTACAAAATGGCTTGTTGAGGACCAGAAGAACCAGAAGGAGAATATGGAGCAAGTGTCATCCCAATTCCACCTATACTTGCACTACGTTCATCATATGGACATCGCACCAACTAACGGGAGTGGAGCACCAGCCCATATCAGAAAGACTCGCACGGTGGTCCAAGAGGAGGAGAGCAAGGACAGGGTGGATGAAGGAAATAAGCATCTCATCATCCTAGACTAGCACCTGGTTAGTCAGTGATCAAGTCATGTTGTTGGGTCAGTCTCATTTTTTGTGTTGTGTTTTTTTTACATTTATGTTATGATTAGCTTGTCAAGAACTAGATATGGGGGGACTGGGCCAATTTCCCAAGGTGGCGGTCCAGCCATACCCCTCTGTTATCTCAGAGAACGTAAATCCAGAACCCCTGGTTTGGTTTCCTTTTTGGCAGATCAGGGATTCCCCCTTTTTGTATCATAGTTTTTCTTAGTAATACAAGTACTTACACTCACTTACAAAAACAAAATCACAAATCACAAACCAAAAGACTGTGTAAACAATCTTAAAAATGATAAACCCAAATGGTGCACCATCTATGAAGAACCAACATAGCCTAATGCCAACACAATGACCAAAATAAACCTAATTACCAAATGATTTATTATACACAATCAATAGAACAAAACCAAGGTCAACCAGGAAAAGGAGGTGATGGATGCTATCAAGGTTGAAGTGGATACTGAGGAGGTTACTATGACCATTAATATGGAAATTGAGGAGCAAATGTGATGATTGTCTCCATTGTTTTGTCATGAAGCCCACTTTTGAGACATTTTGACCATACTTGTAACTCATAAACCTCTCTTTGAAAATGATTAATATAATTATATGGGTTTTGCGCACTTATTTGATTAATGGAATGTGTTGAATGGTGAAGTGTATGTTGTGTATTATTTTAACTCTTGTTTTTATAATTTTGTGGATGTATAAAGCTGCACTAACATGTGCTCCAAGAATTTTGAATCAAGGAGGGTTCCTACTCCAACTTTGAATGAGGAAAAAGAGGGATTGTGTCCCCTCATCCACCTCCAAAGGATACCAATAATTCAATACAACAAGCCGTCATGATCCATTCAACTTTTTGACTCAAGATAGGCAATTTGTTAAGGGATTTGATCCATAGAACTTAGGATCCTGATTATAGGGATCTTGGAGACACAAGTCCTTCAATCAATTCTGATTGATGTAACCTATTGGGATAACTAGGAGTAGGGGATATCCCTAGAAAGTTGGTTAGTTTATTAAGAATTGAGCACTCTTAGAGAATTTGAACATCCATGAGATGTATTTTTATTTTGAGCTAGTATGCTAATGAAAATTTTGTACTTTCAGATTTCTTTCACATAATAGTTTTTCAGGTTCCCAAAAGAAGCCTTAAGTATGGCCCACTCAAGAATGATCAAGGGACCTTTGTAGTTGTTGTTTCATTTCATTTACTTTCAGTCTTGGTGAGTTCATTTTTCTCACATTGTATGTTGTGCATAATTTCTACATTTCCTATAACATCATTTAATTTCCTTTAATAGCAATCTACTTCCTGTAGCATAATTTCTAGCATATTATTTTAATAATTTATGATATTTTCTCATTAGTTTTTTTTTTCCATGCTTTATTTCAATTTTTGCAATAGAACAATATACTATGGAGTTTACTCTATTTTCATTATAATAGCTTAGATAATCGCAACTCTATCTTTCAGTGAGTATACTTATTTTATTTGGATTAGCAACCTAAATCGAATCACTTGTATTTGTAGCCTTATATCCTACAATTTGCAGTCTTTCATCCTAGCTATACTTCTTGTTAGGATAAGCAGGACTAGTGATTGCATTACATGATCTTTTCCATTATGTTTTGTCACTTTCTTTTCAAGTAATTTTCATATTTCTCTTCACTTGAATTACAACTTTCCTTTCAATATATTGAATTTATTATTAGTTATTTTTCCCTATTGAAGTAGACTTTGTAGTCCTATGATGAACATATTTCCCTTCTTAGATAGGTGCATGTATACAATTTACACATATAGTGCACAATGCCTCTCAAGTTTGTATGAACCCCAGGTTGACATTTAAATTTGTAAGTTGAGTGCAACATTGTTGTTGATATTATTTGGACTATCACCACTTCTTTGTGTTGTTTCCGGAGAGGTGCTAAAAACCGCATAATTTTATCATTTTTATTGTGAAAAGGAAAACAAATGGCTTTATATTACATTCATTTCTTCATTTTACCAAGAACAAATTTAAATTAGATTCATTTTTGTTTTTTTTTTAACATTTTTAGAATGCATGCATCAACCTAGAGATAAGGTTGGAAATGTTTTACCAAAATCCACCACTATTGAAACAAGACCAAGAAATCAAGAACAACATCAAGTTGATAGTGTATATATAAATAGGTTGTGATACATAACAAACAAATATGAGAGACAAAACTAGAAACCCTAGATTTAAATGAAAATATTCATCTTCATGTCTATGTTATTCATGTGGAATCAACATAATGTATCAAAATAGAAAGAAACTAAAACAACAGATATATGAAAGAATGAATAAATCTTCCATTACACAATAGAAATATTTTACAACCCCTGTGAGGAAGCTCTTTGAAGATGATGGTCTCCTTGGCCTCCTCTTTGGGAGGGTTCTTTGTTTTTCCCAAATGTGTGGCTTGGCTTGGCTCCTCTCATTTGTGGATGAAAGTGATGGTGAATGTGGTCAACGGATCTAAGGAAATTTCAGCATCACTTCATTACTTTCAATGGATGGATCTAGAAAATAGAGGAGACCTGGATCTAGAAAGTTTTTTATGACTTTATGAAATGGAAATAACTTTAGGAAAAGTGGTTCCCTAGGTTGTAATAGTGAAAAATGATGTAAAAGTGGGTTTAGACAGATGATACCCATACTATGAATGGAATATTTCGGTAAACCTATACTTTTATTCTAGGTGATCAACTTTTGGGCGATAATAGATGCCCCATAATGTATGAGATTAGGAGCACATTGTATGACCAAAATATATTATAGTTTTATTTTACCAAGGAATGTGACAGCCAATGATAGAGAGGAGTTCCATGGGAAAAAGAACTACATGCAGAATAGGCCAAAGTATTTCATCCATCAATAAGAAAGTCACAAGGTGGTGTGTTACAAGATATCGATAGGGATGAGGTAGGCATGCCCATACTTATCGAAATAACTCACGATAATGAATACATTGGTTTTTCTGAGAGAAAGGGGTTGATATGAAGAAACAAAACGAGGTCTCAAATACAATATGGTGTTGGAAAAAGAGGGCCAAAGTACAATTCAATAAGATAAATAGTCCCATATACATATGCCTAGATCAAAAGGGCCAAGGCTACATCATAAATATTGTTGATTTGGGTACATACAAACTAGTTGTCCCTCCCTTAGTGGAGAGGGATGGAAACAACCTGAGAATAATTTTTTAATATTAAATGGGCTCCAATGATCTAAAATGAGCTAACTAAAGGGAAGCTCAAAAGGAAGGCTCTAATAATCATGGAACCAGGCCAATCAAATTTTAGGAACTACATCTAAGGTTGGTTCATGAATGTATGTAATAATATCAGTGTTGTGATGATGAGTTGAAGTCAAACACATGAGATCCCACCAAGCCTAATAGAAATGAGGACTCTCTCAACTTGATCCAAAGTAACCCATCAAGTAGGTGGATAGGCATCATGATACATAGGACTAGAACCTAGAACAAATGTGTCGATGTCAATAGGGGTAAGTCTGTTGGCACCCAAGAATAAAAGGGAGTCCTTAGGCCTGGCATCCAAAGTACAAAAAATGGTGTTATTGTTGAATTAAATGATAAAGAACCAAGGAAAAGTGTTTCTCATCGCCTAGACGCCTAGGGGTGAGAAACTGTACAAATGTGGTCCCTAGTAATTAATTTCATGTGAGGTGAAATTAAAAGTGACTTTATGAAAGTTAACTGAAGTGGGTGTATGAAGTGACATTTCATCACCAACGGTGGTCTAGTCTATCCTCCATTGTTAGATTGGATGACTCTTCACCTTCCCTCATGAGGTCGAATTAGGGATAGGAGGGTGCATTCCTTTGGCATTTTGCATGATATTTGGAGAGCACTTGAGGGAGAGAGAGTCGAGCCATATAGAAGGAGGTCGTGTTGCTACTAGAGGCACATTTTCTAAGGAAAAAGTGATAGCACAAATTCCAAGGCAGAGTTCAACATTAATGGAGGTCATATAGTTCATATTTCAATGAGGTCATACTATTGTTTGTGGGCACATAAATCGAGGAAAGGTACAACAGATTTTTTGTAGTGGTTGGGCACGCATTCCAAGGTTGTTTTACAACACTTTTGGCACAGAAATCAAGGGATTCAATTTTGGCACATATTCCTAGAAATTTCGTACAACTTCAGGAAAAAAATCGAGGAGTTAGACCGTACACACAGTATAGGAAATTATGGCATGAATTTCAAGGAGTTTGGTTGTGGTTTTGTGGAGGTTTCCTAGCTCAATTTTTTATATAAGCCTGTAATTTATTTCTACAAAACATTATTGTTGTAAATGACATTCTCTTTGATATCCAAACATAATGAAATCCCCTCTCTCACTGGTTTTACCCTTGTGAGTTTTTCCAGGCTCTAAGTTTGACCAAAACTCTTTGTGTAAAATTTATAGGTTTGTTTTATTTGAGTTATATTGTTGTAGTAGACTTCATGTGTTTATGTTCATGCACATTTTAATTTTATGCTTACTAATTTGCATCCTTAAAATTGCAATTTGGGTTGGGCATTAAACTATGTGTCTCAGTGAGACTTGAAACAGGGTTAGGGTCTAAAATTTATACATGGTATCAGATATTGAAGTGTGAAAATTGCATAAATATATGAGCCACATAGTGCAGGGATTTTGTTGAGAAGAGGAGGCACTTCACCTAGAAGAAAGTTGTGGGCTTGAGTTTTATTTGAGGGGATCAATGGCCACCAGTTTGAGGGTTGAGGACAAGTTGGATGGAGCTACTAATTTCAGCTCATGGAAGGAAAGGATTGTGTTGCTTTTGTAGGAGTGTGAGTTGTGGTATATTTTGGAGAACTCGCAAACGAATCACGTGATGGTGCCTACAAATGATACTCTTTTTGCATCTTGCACCAAAAAGAACATAAAGTCCAAAAAAATACCATTGATTCCATTAAGGACCATGTGATTCCACATGTGACCGGGAATTCTAGTTTGTATGAGATGTGGGTATCGTTAACCAAACTATACCAAAGTTCCAATGAAAATTGGAAAATGGTATTGAGGGAGAAACTTAAGAGAATTAAAAATACCAAGACTGGAATTGTTTCCACCTATCTTACCAAGCTTACTCAGATGAGGGATGAACTTGGTGTTGTTGGGAGGTTGTTCCTAATAGTGAACTTCTGAGGACTGATTTGAATGGGGTAACCAAACAATGGGTTGTCTTTGTTGAGGGCATTGTGGCAAGGGAAAATATTCTCAAGTGGGGTCATATTTAGGATGAATTCATTCAGGAGGAAACTAGAAGAGGCTATGTGCATGGGATTTGATCTACAAGTAATGAAGAGGAGAATGTGGCACTTGCAACTAAAGGAAAGAATAAGTCTAATAAGGGATCCAAGGGAGGGAACAAGAGGAAACATGAAGGGAAGAAAGACATGAGAAAATTAAAGTGTTTTTCTTGTCACAAGTTTGGGCACTATGTTGGACAATGTCCTAACAACAAGAAGAAGAAGGTTGCAGCTTCAGCTGATGTGGAGGATTTTACTCACAGTTTCAAGAAAGAGTATTCATTATTGGTGTGTCTTTCCTCTAGAGAATCATCTACCAGTATTTGGTACATTGATAATGGTGCCTCCCACCATATGACATGTTTTTGTGACTACTTCACTGATCTTACAGAGATTGGAGATATTTAGGTGGTGATTGGAGATGATTCAATGGTCAAGAAAGTTGGTAGTGGGAAAGTATCATTTTAGAGGGAGTCTCTACCTTCCATGTTGTTGAGGGATGTCCTATATGTTCCCGACTTGAAGAATAACTTGGTGTCAGTTTCCACTATTGAGGATAGGGGATATGAGGTATTGTTCCATCATGGGCATGTGCTCTTGTATCCTAAGGGATCCAGTATCACTTTGTCCAAAGTGATTGGGATGCGGTATGAGAAGTTGTAGAAGATCATGTTTCATCCTACTAGAGCATTGATGCATAGTACTAGCATCAATGACCTTTGTGATTTATGTCATAGGAGGATGGCCCATTTTTACCATGGGGCTATGAGTATCTTGAGAGAGATTGTGACTGGAATGCCAAAGTTTAGTATAGAGCACCAAGCGGTGTGCTCTTGGGAATTACACCAAGACTTCGTTTCCAAGAAGTGATAGAGAAGTAGCAAATATTATTTATATGGTTCATACTAATGTATATGGTCCTATGTCTTCTACCTCTTTGAGTGGATTTTTGTATTATGTAACTTTCATTTATGAATTCTCTATTAAGTCTTATATTTTCTTCGTGAATACCAAAGGACAAGTCTTCCAACAGTTCCAAGAGTTAAAATCTCTTGTGGAGAACCAAACTAGGAATAAAATCAAAGTGTTGGGATCTGATAATGGGGTGAGTATACCTCTAATGAGTTCAGTGAATTTTGTGTGAGGGAGGGAATTAAGAGAGAAGTGACAATTCCTTACAACGTGTAGCAGAATGGGGTTGCTAAGAGGAAGAACAGGGCCATTATTTGGGTTGATAGAGCCATGTTACATGATCAAGGGCTACCATTATTTCTTTGGGCTAAGGCTTACAACACTACAGTTTATCTGTAAAATTAGATTCCACAGAGAGTCTTGGGGGATAAGACTCCTGAGGAGGATTTCTCTGGGAAGAATCGTAAGGTGGGGCACTTTAGGATGTTTGGGTGCCTTAATTATTCACATATCCCTTATGAGAAGAGGACAAATCTATATCCCATGGAAGAGAAGGGAATATTTTTTATCTATAGAGAGACCTCGAAGGATTTTTGTATATACATCCCCTCTTTGAGAAAGATAGTTGTGTGATTGGATGTGATATTTGAGGAGGATATAGCCTTCCGTAGGTCACGAGATATGGAGAAGGGGGAGAAATCATCTTCTCAAACATAGGTTAGTCCTTCATAGATCATAGTGAAACAGAGTTCAGGACTACCTACTTCAAGGATTATTGGTCCAAAGGTGACACGGTCTCAGATTATTGGTCCTCAGGTTATTGCTTGATAGGGTATTGTTTCTTAGTCTATTGGTTCATAGACGACCTCAAAACCATCTTCAGGTTGTGGGATTGAGGAGGAGGATTCCCCTCCACATGGTGCTACTTCAAAGAAGAGGAATCCCAAGTGGCTTCAAGACACTTTGAATGAAGCACAAGGTTCAATGGGGAATCCCAGGCAGACAGTGAGAGAGAGAGAGAGAGTAAGCTCTTGAGAGGTTTTATAGCTATATTGCAATGGTTAGCATCATCAGAGAGTCTGATCCTTCCACTTTTGAGAAGGAAACATGTAAATAGGTCTCGAAGGACGCCATGATGGAAGATTACAATTCCATCATGAAGAATGATGTTTGGGAGGTGGCTCTGAGACTTGAGGGGAAGTCAGTGGTGACTTCCAGGTGGCACTACAATATCAAGTATGTTACTGATGGAAGCATTGAGAATTTCAAAGATTGATTTGTGGCTCAAGGGTTGTCATAGGTAGAAGGAGTATACTATGATGATACCTTCACTCATTTTCCAAATATACCTCTATCATGGAAGTGATCTCCATTGAAGCAGAGATGGGTTGGATGATCCATCAGATGGATGTGAAGACCAAATTTTTTAATGGTCTCATAAAGGAGGAGGTGTACATTGAGAAGAATTAGGGATTTGAGGTGCATATGAGATATTTTCATGTGTGCATACTGGAGAAGGAATTGTATGGGTTGAAGCAACATCCTAGAGATTAGTATTATGGGATAGATACATACTTGCATTACATTGTGGTTTCAAGAAGAGTGAGGTGGATCCCAACCTGTATTACATTGTGGTTGGAGAGAATCCTCTCATTATTATCCTATATGTGGATGATCTCTTCATTATTGGGCCTGAGAGACTCATAGTTCGTTGTAAGGAGAGTATTGCTTTAGAGTTCAAGACGAAAGAAATTGTTTTGATGCACTACTTGGGATTGGAGGTTTGTCGGGATCTTGGACACATCTTTCCAGGACAGGAAGGATATGTTGGTGATATTCTGAGGAGATTTTAGATGGAGGATTATAGGCCCATGTCCACTCCTATGATAACCAACTCGAAGAAGCTTCATTATTCTAAGTCAGAGTTGGTTGATCCCACATTCTATTGTCAATTAATTGGTTCGTTGATGTATCTGGTAAACACCAGACCAAATCTTTGTTTTGTTATCAACTTACTTAGTCAGTTTATGGTGTAGCCTCAAAGATTACACTTGGTGGCATCAAAACATGTGCTCAGGTACCTTAAGGGTATGATGGATTATAGATTGAAATATGAGAGAGGGGATGGAGTCAGACTGATTGGCTACACAGATTCAAATTGGATAGGGTGTGTTAGTGGTAGGAAGAGTACCTTAGGTTGTTTCCTTGGATTGGGTTCAGCAATGGTGTCTTGGTACATTTAGAAGAAAATTTTAGTGGCTTTGAGTTCTATAGAGGCTGAGTATATGGCATCTAGTCAGGTCAGTTTTGAGGCCATTTGGATTTACAAGTTGTTGGTTGAGATATTTGGTGTGCAGATGAGACCCACGATGATCTATTGTTACAATCAGAGT
Source organism: Picea glauca (assembly GCA_000966675.3). Taxonomy (NCBI): domain Eukaryota; kingdom Viridiplantae; phylum Streptophyta; class Pinopsida; order Pinales; family Pinaceae; genus Picea; species Picea glauca. The sequence goes on along the minus strand of JZKD02S2365880.1, from coordinate 15,588 downwards.
TGCATTAAACTCTCTAAGAATCCAATTTTTCATGACAAGTCTAAACACATCATGACTAGATATCACTTCATCTAGGATTATGTTCAAAGAGGAGTAGCTGAGATATAGTATATATCTACAGATGAGAAGGTGGAGGACATCCTCACTAAAGCTTTGGGGAGAGGTAAGTTTGTACCTTTCAGAGATAAGCTTGGGGTGCTAAGGAACACTTTCCTTGGTAAGAGGCAGTTTTGAATTAAATGATAAAGTACCAAGTACAAGTGTTTCTCATAACCTAGGCACCTAGGGGTGAGAAAGTGTCCAAATGTGGTCCCTAGCAATTAATTTAATGTGAGGTGAAATTAAAAGTGACTTTATGAAATTTAAGTGAAGTGGGTGAATGAAGTGACATTTCATCACCACCATTGATATAGTATATCCTCAACCATTAGATTAGATGACTTTTCACCTTCCCTCATGAGGTATAATTAGGGAAAGGAGGGTGCATTCCTTTGGAATTCTTCATGATATTTGGAGAGCGCTTGAGAGAGAGAGTCAAGCCATAGACGAGGTCGAGTTTTTACTAGAGGCATGTTTTCCAAGGAAAAAGTGATATCACACATTCTAAGGTAGAGTTCAGCATTAATGGAGGTCGTACATTTCATATTTCAGTGAGGTCATATTGTTGTTTGCGGGCACAAAAATCAAGAAAAGGTACAAAACAATTTCTATAGTGGTTGGGCAGGCATTCCAAGGCTATCGTACAACATTTTTTGCATAGAAATCAAGGGCTTCAATTTTGGCACGTAGTCCAAAAAATTTCATATAGATTCATGCACAAAAATTGAGGAGCTAGACCATACACACAGTACATGAAATTCTGGCATGAATTTCAAGGAGTTTGGTTTTGATTTTGTGGAGGTTTCCTTAATCAATTTTTTAGATAAGTTTATAATTTATTTCTACTAAAGATGACTATTGTAAATGACATTCTCTCTAAGCTATGAAAATAATAAAATACCCTCTCTTGTTGATTTTCCCCTTGTGGTTTTTTCCAGGGTCTAAGTTTGACCAAAAATATCTGTGTGAAATTTCTAGATTTGTTTTATTTTTGAGTTATATTGTTGTAGAAAAATTCATGTGTTTTTGTTCATGAGCATTTTAATTTTTTGCTTACTAATTTGCAGCCTTAAAATTGCAATGTGGGTTGGGCATTAAACTGTGTCTCAATGAGACTTGAAACGGAGTTGGGGTCTGAAATTTCTATATCTATATATCTAAAATGAAATAGTGATTCTAGAACATGCAAAGGACTACCTAAAGCGAAACCTCCTCTTGAGGTTTGATGAAACTCACAAATGTTCAGGAAACTAGTAAAATCAACTAGATCATTGAACCGTCAAGTGTACAATGCTCAAGTTTGTGATGATAATCTAAAGTCAAGCAAATGAGAAGAAACCAAGTCAAATAACATTGATGACTCTCCCTATTTGGTATGATTCACCCACCAATGGTGAATATGATTACAAGCTATACAGTCCTCTAAGATATACCCATAGAATATACGTGTTGAATTCGATAGGATAAATCACATGGGAAGCAAGGCAATGATGAGTCCTTGAATCTAGATCAAGGTAGAAAATAAGTGTGACTAATAGAGATTGACACCAAAAGGAAATGGGGGAAGGAAATGACATGGGGACTCAATAATGCCCTTGTTTAGAGTATAAATGCAATGTTGACTTGGAAGCGACTAAAAAAATTCCAAGGTGAATAGTCAATTACTAGGCATAGGGTTATTCAATGACATATCAGTAAACCATGGGGACAATTAGAGGTCAAATATAGGAAACACAATACAGGTACGAGTCATGGAGGTCATAAAAAACTATAATGGGACATAATTTGGAACTGAATAGACTCCATGGGACATATATATGACTCATCTCGGATGCTTTGAACAAGGGAAACATAGGGATTTTTCCAAAAGATGAACCAATTTCTATAAAAGTATAAGGCCCTCCTAGTATTTCGAAAGGGGGCACTAGGAGGTGTTAGTCCTTAATTTTGTTAATGATTGTTGAACTACTCTTTTCCCTGCCCTACCCTTTCCTAGCATTATTTTACACTATGTTTTCTTCTTTCATATCCTTTAAAGTGTCCTTTCATTATCCTTTATGAACATTTTATGACATGCATTAGTGTAATTAAAGTTAGAATAAAACATTTAGAATCTTTCCATCAAGGTACAAGACCTATTTCTCATTTTAAATTTGAAAATATGAAAAGAGAAAAAGGTGCTACAAGAATATTGTTATTTTTGTAGCGCCAGGAGTAATCATTGTTTCAAATGTGCCAACTCCCAAAGATTGTGTTAGTAGTTATCTGAGATCATTGCCTAGAAACCCATATCATTTATGATTATGATCGGGTTGTATTTTCAGTTGTGATACTTATTCAAAGGAATTGGTTTTGTACTCCATAAGTTCGAAATCAAATCGCAGGTTTCATTCCATGATTCCTAACCTATGATACATAAGTCATTCAGTGTATATATGTAGTAGTTTATACATGTTTTGCAGGTAATGGAAATTTTCCCCACAACATTCATATTTCCAGAAGTTCCAAAAATACCACTGATAGAAACCCTAAGCACTCTCAGATCTATAGGTATTAAAATAAATATCATGGCTCCTAAGAAAAGTGGACAAATCACTTGTTTAGAACTAGAGGGTGTAGAATTGCTTGAGGCTTATCCTCAAATATCGCAGAAATTCAGATATGCAGGGTGGTTTAATTTATGTTCCACATTACATGGTTATGATGAACAAGTCTCCATGATGTTTGTGCAAAACTTTGATGGATTCAAGACAATGGTGGGAAAATTTTGGATACATGTGACAGAGCATTCGATTGGGACTGCATGCAAGTTATCAGTGTATGGAGAAATATGGTGGAAGAAGGAGATGTTGCATGTTGAAATAGTAAATCATTTTTTACTTCTAGAACGTCAAAACCCTAACTCGGGTCAGGGTATTTCACATAATTGGTTGAAAAAAGAATGGAAAACTTCTTTGATGATTATTCACATGTACATTACATGTGAAGGGCGCTTTTCCCTTGTCTGCCTTTATAATATTTGGTTGTTGATGCATTTGAATGGTGATAATCCTATATGTTTGCCTTTATTTTTATTAAAAAACTTTTCAAAGATTTCTAAAAGGATACAAACTCATCCTACAACCACTGGTAAAATTACACTTCACCAGAGACTTATTAAAACCCGGGTTATGTATGCATTGGGAGAAGTCCAACGTTCTTGCGACTGGTTTCTTGAATCACCCAAACTTGAAGAACATGGATCAGAGCATAAATTTACTTTGGAGAAGATATCCAATTTAAAATAAAAAAGGGTTCCTAAAGATTCTGTTACAGTGAAAGAAAGTTCCCCTATAACCAGAATTACCCAATCCAACAAAAGGAAGTTGCAGTGACAACAGGAGAAAGAGGATTTACATAAATGTTTCCTTGTAGCTAAGATGACCAGAACCCAGATAAATTAATTAAAAATGGAGTCAGATATGGAAATTCAAACTCAGATTGAGTCCCGTGTTCCAAATACGAGCTTGAAGATTGAAAAGGAGTCCATGTCAGAGGATAGACTAAGAAAAATCTTAAATAGTCCATACAAAAACAAGATGAACATGTCACAGGAGATAAAGGTAAGAAATTGAGAAAGAAAGGAAAGAGTAAAACAATAGTGAATTATCCTAGAAAATTTAAAATCAGGGAAACAACTAAACTGAGGTTAAATTCAAAGGCCTTATTCCATCCTTCTATTAAGAAAGAAAATTTAATTATCATTGGTGATGATACAATGGAAAGTATAGAGGAGGAAAAGGGACAATCACCAGTAACTTCTTCACACAAGTTGAAAAAAGTTAAATTGGAGCCCGAAGAAGAACATTATAATGAACCTGTGGAGAAACAAAGAAAGGATAAGAAAGGTAAACAAATTGCAGATCATCCAATGAGGCGTGTAACTAGAGCAACAAAAAATCTAAGTCTAAACTCTAAAACGTTACCCAGGTCCTCTTTGAAACAAGTCCATTTGAATGTTCTTGAAGACAATCTAGAGAATGTTGAGATCAAGAAAGAATTTTACTATTTTTCATAGACATGGGATCTATAGGATGTTCAAAAGATAAAAATATCAAGAAGTATTGAAGCAGATGATATTGTTGGTGGTTCATATTCAAAGGGTCATAATTATGAATTTAGAGTTAAAAATCCTAAATTTTCCATTGATCTAAATCGACTTGCTCCAGATGAAGACTATATTGAATTCGGAATAGAAAAAAGGGATGAAAAAGAGAGGGTTAAATAATTGCAATCCATGATTCTAAAGATGAATCAGGAAAAGTGGATGATAGAATAGTGGAATTCCAAGCAGCAAGAAAAGTTACAGAAACTTAAGAATAAGAACAAGGATCAACAAACATTGCTCAAAGAGGTAAGGGAGAAAAACATCAAACTTTGTTGGCATAATGTGGTTTTGAAAACCAAGATGAAACAAAGAAATACCAAAGGTTTTGCTTCTATTATACAATGAAGATTTAAAAATTTGAAGCATCATACAATTTTGACTTTTTGTTGAATACCATAAATACCTATGCTAAAGGTTTTGAAAATGCTATCAAAAGATACACAAAGGCAGAGTATTTTTTAATATGTAAGATAAATATAGGAGCAACCTTTGCAATTGAGGAATACCTTGTCAGTAGGATTTTTATATATCTATCTTCATCAGTTTCTGAAGTAATTTGAATATGTAAATATTTTTCTCATTACAACAGGGGTGTCTATTCTTCAGGCCAATCTTGTGGGACCATCTCAGCATCAAATTCACTCCTTATTTCATGAGATCTGAATATCTCATCAGATCAGAACTAGTCAAAATTCAAGTTAATTATATAAAGACTAGTTTGAAGAGATCTGAATTATATGTATGAGAGGATGTGTCTCCTAAGTTCTAGCTAGAAGATAGGAGCTTATATAAACTGTATCTAGAAAGTAGGATCTTTAGAAACTAATTGTTGTGTATAAAAAGGGATCCGATTGATAGAATTAGGGGTTGATTGGTTGGGAACCATTGACCATTTTTTGAGAAAAAATTGTTTTTAAGACAAAGACTTATCGCATTATGATACTAAATGGAAAAGGTTATCTGATGGTTAGATTTATATTATTTTCTATATTTCTATATTTTTCTTACTCAGATGCATGTTAATCTTTTGCTAAGCATTTGATGTATCTTGTTGTGAGTAAGACTGTGAAAAAATTATTGTTTGCTTGTTCATAATCATGTTTTTTTTCAAGTACTTTTCTCTTGTTTCTTGAATGATATTTGGGATCAAGAGTTTCACAAGTGAGTGCAAAAATTGAAAGCTTACATATTTTCTCTGTCTTTCATATTGCATTTTCCATATGATTTATTGGATTGACTGCCATTTACTAAGACATTGAGATATGAATATTCTCTTGCATATTTAAGATTGATATTTTTACATTATCTTTGACCCAACCTTCAAACCATTTCAAAACCAAATACACATCCTTATCTATAAAGATCATTGCAAAAACTTGATGATGCCCTAGCTTGCCCTTTTACAATCAAGTGCAACTTTAGGGACTAAGAGGAAGAAAGGGTAAGATATGCAGTACCCAAAAGAAAAATACAACAAATCTAACCAATGTCTCTAGGGACATATTATCCAATCATAATCCCATTAGAGAGAAACCAAATGGGGATATATATGAGAAATGAAGAGATAAATTCCCCATAAAACAACCAAATGGTGATAATGTTGAAGGTGAAAAGTCCAAATGAAAGTGATCAATGGTAGGAACATTGATGGTAATCTCCTTGAGGGTGGGTGAACGGTGGCATAAAAATAAAGAATTTTCATTGTATGGATGAACTGGAGGGATTATGATATGTGAGAATCCAGCAAATACCAACATAAATGTGGGATGTTATAGGGTACAGGTTAGCAATATGATGAGAATAAATGCATGCATCTCAACTCTAGTATGTAGACTACTTTGACTCCCGATCCCTAAGGGGATTAAATGGAATGAGTACCTATTAGCACAATTTTTCACCCTCCAATAAGATCTAATATAACAATAATCTGCAATGAAAAATATGTTACTTCAAGGAGATAAGGCCCTAAGTGTCACTAGAAAACCTCCTCTCTGTTCGGGCTAATACATGCCAACCTCAAGGGGGGTCCCCTAGGTACCTCATTGTTGATTTGAAGTCTGATTTTCTTCAATCAAACATAAAAAAATAGAAACCAAACTTGTATTGGAAAACATGTAAAACCTCCCAAGATGTTAGGAAAAATATAGTGAAATTCACTTGGAAGGATCCATGCAGTGTTAGCGAGACAAATATGAATAAAAAGAGGAAAATAAATCGCACTTAAAATATCGAAATTAATCACAATAAGAGGATAAAAACTACTAATCAATGCACAAAGTAAGATCAAAATACCAAAAAGAAATTAAATATTGATAGGAGAACAACACTTCTTCATTAATGGCTCGCTAGAGGGATTATTGCACCACAGTAGACAAGCACAAAAACCAGTACAGTGGTTATCATCACACAAATAAAGACTAGCTAGACTATAGAATAAGAAAGAGAGAAAAGAGAAACAGAGTATGTGTGTTGTTGCTGCTGAAATTTGACCCTAAACAATGAAGAGGAGCCTCCAATATGTAGTTAAGTGAGGGCACACCTCTCAAGAGAATATAAGAGGGTGCATAAGGAAAAACTAAGTAAGAAATGTGGATGGGGTGAATGAGTGAGAGTGAGGGAACCATGTGCCTGAGGAAAGAGAGAATCTAGGGAGTATGTGTGAGTTAGGAGTGAGAGTATATGCACATGGAACAATAATTAAAGCTTATGCATGTGGGGAAGAATGAGTGGGAGGAGTATTGCTCCCTAATTAATAGGGAGTAGGGAACATGGGATAATAAGTGAGATTGAAAGGAGCATGTTTCATGAGGCAAGTAAGGGAAGCATGCATGGATAAGAGGGAGTGTAATGAGATAAGAGGGAGATATAAAACCCATGCATAGTAGATGACAAAGGTGCATGGATGAGGATAAGAGAGAGTGAACATGTGTGGAAGGAGAAACAAAAGAGTCAATGACACACATGTGTGAGTGGAAAGTAATAATGTAATGTGTGTGATGGGAGATATAAGGAAGATGAGGGAGAGTGCAATGGAGAAGAAGGCATGAATGAATAAAGTTTTGGCATGTGATAGAGGCATGCATGCCTAATACTCAAAGGATTTGTGTTCCCAAGACAAGAGACAAGTGCATGGTTTTAGGGAAGATGAAATGGAATGGGGAAAGATAAGGACACATACACATGGTGAGATAAGGGAAGTAAAGTAGGAGACATGGAGGAGTAGAATTTTAGTTAAGTCTTTTATGCCAATCCATTCCATTTGACGTGTGGCAACTCACTCATGTGCCTTCCTACTCAGTTAATTGCCTTATTTCTTTGGAAATTCATCCCCCTCTTTAACTATTCCATATAGGTACCACATGTCACACTATCATACTACCCCATTTGTCGAAGTTTTACCATGCCACTTGTCACCTTTGGAAGTGACCATCCCTACTATAAAAATAAACTACTAAAAATAGGGGTATAGCCCTAAAAAATGGGAAACTCCCAAATATGTTCAGGATGACTAGCAAACCAATTCCATGTGTCAAATGTCTAAAAATAGACACTACTAAAAATAGAATTTTATCGTATGTCAATAATATCATACTTGTCGGATTGGATTTTCCATGAGGATTCCAAATATGTAATCAGAATTGACATGTGAGACCTAGTGCTCCACCTGCTAAAAATAGAAGTACTAACAATTCATCCTGAGAAAGGTCCAATAGACTTAGAATGTCTCAAGGATCAATATTGTATGCTTTGAATCATGATCTGAGGCCTGGAGCTCAACCTACTAAAAATAGAAACTACTTGCATGATCCCCAGATAAATTTTCATCAGACTCATATTCATGTGAGGACCAATATTTTATGCTCAAAACTGGCATATGAGTCTTCGGTCACTATCTCCTAAAAAGTAGGGCCCCTGCTAAAAATATCAGTCTCTCTCAAACCCATGTGAAATTGTGATAACTCTATCTCTAAAGAAAAAACATCCACAAACCATTCTTGTACCTATCTCTGATGGAAACCAACCTCTAGATCACACAATTTCTCAACCTGGGTAAATCTCTCAATGTCAACCATAAATTAACTATGATGGTTCTTAACCCTCGAGATTATCAAGGGAAAAAATCTAGGGGTTAACAATGGCGACTCAAGGGGACAGGATCTCCCTGCAGGATGTTGAGAACCATATTAATATTTGTGTCTAAAAGTGTAATTGATGCTCTGTGAAAAATATGAATGAAATATACCAATAAACCCTTGTACATGTGTGGAGGATAATGGCCCTGTAAGCTGACCTGTGATACCAAAGCTTGTCCAATGGGAAATGGAGTCAAATCAATATAAACATCCAATTGAAAAATTGAAACACAAGGGGTCTCATCCAAATCCACTACCTGCTACCACCTACCATGTACACTCCTCCCTATGGTAAATGTATCAAAGTTGACACATGGGAGAGAGTCACTTAGTCATATGTAAATAATGTAAACACCTACCAATTGCGAAGGAAACCCACCAATAATGTTCATGGGTCCTAAGGTACGAGCACAACCTGTCACTTTGAAAAATGTTTTGAAATCGAACAATGATGAGGATCATCCAATCAAGGCCCAATAATGCTCAACCTTGTCTAATGTGAGATAACTTCCAATGAGGATAATGGCCATCAAGGTGCTCTACTTCTAAATCATTCACAGATAATGTGTCGAAATCAATGCAAGACAATCTACTAAAAGAAAGAGAAATGATGTAACTCTTCCTTCAGCATGAAGTGGTAACTCAAGAAGATATAAGATGCATTGTACCATGTCCCTATTGCTAGATGAGGGGGAAGATTGACTCAAAGAAGAATACTCAATGATAAGAAATGAAGAGATAAGACATAATATGACTCAAGACTCTCTTGTGTCTTTTCAAATATACCCATCCTAAAGGCTCTATGCTTTGGAACATAACAAACAGAACACGCATCCAGGCTCACAATAATGATAAGACACAAAGGCTTAGTGTATGTAAGATAATGCATTCATAATTTGACCCAAGAATATGAAAAGTGGAAATACACCATACTATGAAAGGAAAACCTACAACATCACAAGACATGACCACATGTTAATATAATATGGAAAAATTAGTGACACTTGCTAAGGTTGAAAGTAAAATAAATAAATGGAAAATACTCTACAAGTAAAAGGTTAAGTTGTTGTCCTAAAACACAAAAATCAGCAAGAACGGAAATTGAAGATGACATGTGGAAAGGAAATACAACTGCCCCTAAAAACCAAAATTTTCACCTCAAATTTTCCATGATCAAATAAACATACTAGAAATACCAATGTAACCATGCAACTAGGTGATCAGTCTAATGGGAAAGATCAACAAATTCAACCTTCCAGTACAATCCATCGATAAACCTCATATGTCGAAAATATTCCTTGATGTAATTTCTAGTGAAGGCATAATTGGAGGTTGTTGGTTGGAATTTGGAACATGGCACTTCAAAAGAAATAAATGAATGAAAATAACTCTACAATTAAAAGGTTAAGTTGTTGTTCTCAAACAGAAAAATCAGCAAGAAAGGAAATTGAAAATTACATGTGGAAAGGAAAGACAACTACCCCTAAAAACCAAAAATTTCACCTCAAAGTTTCCATGATCGAATCACCATACTCGAAATACCAATGTAACCATGTAGCTAGGTGATCAGTCCAATAAAGAATATCAACAAAGTCAATCTTCCAGTACAATCCATTGATAAACCTCAGATGTCAAAAAGGTTCCTTGATGTACTTGCTAGTGAAGGCATAATTAGAGGTTATTGGTTGGAATTTGGAACATGGTACTTCAATAGAAATAAAAATGAATGCATGAGAGCCGAGACTCCTAGAATCTACATGTTGACATACCTCCATCATTATGAGATCAACTAGATCATGATAAACCCTTATATCCAAGCAATGATCACTCATAGGATCATGAAGAACAACCTTTGAATGCATGATCATAGGGAAAATGTAAGGGATATCATCCTATGGTTCAACCAAAAGTGGTTCCTCCTACTGTAATGGTATATTATCAAGTTGTTCATGAACCACTACTAGGATTTGCATGGATGAAGTCTCTTGTTGGTCCATCTCTACTAGGTTGACTTGTGGTTCTTCCTCTTTAAACTTTCCATCATGCTAGTGTTGATGTTTTGGTAGTTGCGGGAGGTATTCCCTCCTAGACAACTTTTCTTAGAGCAAAAGAAGATTACAAGAAGTCAAAGGAAGACCATTGAATAGTTTAAGAACACCTCGAAAAAGAATAATTTAAAATAGAAGACCACAGAAGAGAAGTCGGCCCACAAGAAATAATAATAAAGTGAAAATACAATTTCCAATTAGAGAAGTCGACCCACAAAAATAATAAGACCCAGAATAAGAATTTGTCCCCATACAGGTGCCCGGATTAGTATAAATACAAATTTGGGTCAATTCATTTTCATAGTCAGGAAGTTCTCCTTCTGCAGTGCGCACTAGGAAATTACAGTTGCAACTACAATTTTGTTATTTCTGGTTTTTGGTTATCTTGGAGAGTGTGCCCCACTTGGGGAAGGATATTCTTGGTGGCTCTAGGTGGTTTCTCATGTGCACTACTTCTAGAGGATTTGTGCTAAAGTTGTGTGGTGTTTCACAGCTTCTTCGTGCCAGTTATTGTAGCAGTTACAATTATATTTGCAGTTACCAGTTACCAGTGGCACCAACTCTGTGGTGTCATTTCTAGTTATATGCCTATCTTGGTGCCAACTTTGTGGTGTGCTATCTTGGTACTAGTTTTGTAGTTTTGCTGAGTTTTCAACCCTCACTAGGGTTTGAAAAGAATAAGAGATAAGTATTTGGTTCTTCATTATTGGTTTTCTCTTGTGATTAGAGCATGTTCATGGTTGTATTGGAATATTCTCTCTAAGAAAAGTTGGTTGGGTTTTTCCCCGAGTTTGGGGTTTTCCCAAGATAAATCTTTGTGTCTTCTTGTGATTGTTTCTCTATTGCTTATATATTTCAGTATATGATTATTGAATGTTAAAATAAGATAAAAATGATCTGTCAAATCTAATGTTAACTAAACTAATGAAAATCTAACATGGGATCAGAGCAAGCTTCCTTTAGAAAAGTCTAATCGATGGAAGGAAGATCGTGAGATTTGCCACATTACTGAGATTTGTTATTGCACATGCAATTTTTCGTTGCACGGTTTTCTTTGTCAAGGTCATTGAGAACTTATTGTAAAATTGATTGGGACAAAATCCATTACTAAACAACTCACCCTACTCTATAACACCTACTACTCTCAGATTGACTTTCTTTCAAAATTGAATTTTTAGGGTTTTTAGGCTTGTTGACATTTTCCTGGAAATTAAACCTTCTAATTCATATTTCTAACTTTTAATTATTGACGTAATATCTCAATTAGAAGAAAAAGTTGTATGGTGTACTTGTATATAATATGAGGATGTTTGCAGGAGACGTACACTTGGAAAAAGGACATTTATTCGAAGCAGTGACAGTAGATCCAAAGGGATATTAGTTTTAGTGCACTCAAAGGAATCCCAAGAGTTGGAGGCTGCAGTGACAATGTCTCCTACAATATAGAACAACTCAAATGGGACAGCAGCAGCTAGACTCCAGGTTTTCATATCATGTTTGATATTTTATATTGTTGTAGCCTAAGTAAGTGTTGTAACTAGAGTAGTAGTCTTTAGAGTTATATTACCTCTATTGCTATCAAATGTTTAGTAACACTTTAATATTGTTGGTATTATGATCATTAAGTAAAATCCCATTGTTCAGTATTAATGATACACTTGTTTACAAGTTAAATTAATCTCCTCTAGAAGATGTTCTCGGTTGTTGACCTTGTTCCAGGAAAGTTATATTGTAAATTCCATGGAGGTTACCATGGAGATGTTGTTGTTCTTGTTTCCTGTTTCGGGAAAGTTACCATGGAGGACTGATTGATCACAACACTAGAAGAGTGTTGTTGTTTTTTATTTCTTGTTATTGTGTTTTTGGCTCATGTTCTAGGAAGGTCACAAGTAGTAGCTCTGAGAAGGAGCTACTATGACGATTGTTCCCATTCTTGTTTTTTTTATTGTTCTTATTATAAGAATATTATTCTTGTCTATTTTTCTTTCTCTTGTTCTGGGTAGGTCATAGGTGATATCTCTGAGAAGGAGATATAATGATGGTTGCAGGAGGAAACATATTAGATTGTCTCTAGCTAAGACATGGAGCAGACTATCCATACATAGAGTTGTGTACATGATTGTACACATCCCTATAACGAAGGAGAAGAGGACGAATTCAGAACCTTTTGGAGAGAAGGGATATTTTGTATCTCATATATAGATTGATTTTAAGGAGCATAAGGCTCTGAGGATGATCATACATATCCCTCTAGTTCAGTTGATCACTCTTCAGATCATAGAGAAGATTCAGTAGAGCCAGAAGGTCCTATCCAAAATCGTTGCAATAACCAGGAAAAGACCATCATGGTCTCGTGATACTTTGTAGGATGGAAAGAGGATACATATATATGGCATTAATGAGCCATATCATGAGGAAAAGTATACGGATCCATAAGTGGTGAGTCAAGAGGCCCCACCAAGTACCATCTCAGAAGGAGATAGAGTGTAGAGGGATACAACCCTCAGGATCCAGTAGGAAGGAGAAGCCTCCCCAGAATAGTTCATAAGAGATCAGACTTCAGAGAAAATGACTTCGAAGATTATATAGACTCAAAGGGAGTCAAGCTTCAGAGGGAGCATGCATACTCAGAGTGATCATGATCTCAGAGAGAGTCAGTGGTGTATTCATCCTCATATTTAGATGGGAGAGAGAGACATCCTCCAGGACTGATATATAGGTGCCATGAGTTGAGAAGGATAGATCAAAGATTTAGAGGCTTTGAGGAGATATGAGACCTTCTGGGAGGACTCCCTTATTTCAGTGACAAAGGAGGAAGCCAGTCAGAAGGACTGGGATATGGATTTTTCCTTGGTTTTGGGACTAGAAGGAAAGTCAGTGGTGACTTCCAAGTTGATATACAAGATCAAGCATGTTGTAAATGGCAGAACAGAGAAGTACAAATCGATATGTGTGGCTAGAATATTCTACCATAAAGAGGGAGAATATTATGATGAGACACTTGATCCAGTAGCCAGAAGAAGTATACATAGATCAGCCACAAGATACATGAGAGGAAGTCTCATGTTTGCATATTGAAGAAGGATTTGTATAGGCTTAAGCAGGCACCCAGGGAAGGATATGCCAGAAATTTATTTTGATGAGATTGGGAATGGTTTCCCCTTGATATTAGATGACTTGTTTCTTACAGGGGATGAGAAGCTCACAGATGGGTGCAAGAGGAAACTCACTTTAGAGTTCAAAATGAAGATATGGATTTAATGGGATTGGAGGTGTGGCAAAGGCCATATGAAATTTTCCTTAGCCAAGGAAAATATCTAGTTGAGATCCTGAAAATATTTAGGATGATGGACTACAAGTCCATGGCCACACTGATGGTGATGAATCTGAAGCTCTTTAGTGATTCATCTTCATATTTGGTGGATCCCGTCCTGTATAGAAAATTGATCATATCCTTGATGTACCTAGTTAACACCAGGTCGAACATATGTTTTTCATTGAACACCTTGATTCGATAGATGGTTGAGCCTAGACATGTACATTGGATAGTAGAAAAACATGTGTTGAGGTACCTACATGGTATAGTTGAATATGTTTTGAGATATGTATCAGATGGAGATGTGAAGTTGCAAGGCTATACAGACTTTGATTGGAAAGGGAATGCAGTGGACTGGAAAAGAACATCAGGATGTTTGTTCAGACATTAGTGGAACTCAGTACAGAAGAGGCAGAGTATATAGCAGCCAGTGTTGTAAGTCGTGAAGCAGTGTGGCTTCGGAAGATTCTTGCAGGGCATTTGATATAGAGTTGGATCCAACTTTGATATATTGTGATAATCAAAGTTGTGTGAATCATATAGAGATAAAATACCATTACATCTCAGACATGATGTGGAGCTCTAGTACATATCTACATATGAGTATATAGAAGACATTCTCACCAAAACTCTATCTAGAGTGAAGTATGAGTACTTTGGAGACAAGCTTGGCATGATGCAAAATTTCCACCCTCATTGAGAAGGAGGTGTGTTGTTTCTACTCTTGTCGGCTAACCCCTCTGGAAAAGGGTTCCCTATATCATTCATGTGAGGTGACTTAGGGGGTAATGCATTGTTAGACCCGATGAGAGAAGAAATATCGCATGCATAGTGGTGAGGACTATGGGAGTAGCTCTACACTACTAAATGAGACTATGGCTATGGTCGATGGCATGGTAGTATTTGTGTGATACTAGTTGGTTGTTTCATAGTTATAGAAACCATCGATTGTGACTATGGTTGATGGCATGGTAGTAGTTGTGTGCTACTAGTTGATCATTGCATAGTCATAGGGACTGCAGACTATCATTATGGTTGATGGCATGATAGTAGATGTGTGATACTAGTTGATTGTTGCATAGTAATAGAGTTTGTGACTATGGTTGATGGCATGGTAGTAGTTGTGTGCTACTAGTTGATTGTTGCATAGTCACAGATATCATAACTATGGTTGATGGCATGGTAGTAGCTTAGTGCTACTAGTTGATTGTTGCATAGTCATGGTGACTATTGGATTGTAGATCATGACTATGGTTGATGGCATGGTAGTAGCATTGTGTTACTAGTTGATTATTTCATAGTCATGAGAGACTATTTGGGTCATTTTGTGACGGCTATTTCGATGCTCTTGCGACGTTTTGTCATGGATATTGCGACAAATCTTGAGTCTCCCAAACGTCGTTTCATGTGATGTGGAATGTGCGATGAACCTTGATTAATGTCTCAAGAGTGACGAAAGTAGGGAAGTTGTCACAATTGCAACAAAAAAAGAAATACCGTCGCCAATACGACTAAGTAAAGAATTCGTCGAAAGAGTGACACAGTAGGGAAATTGTCACACACTCGACAATATAGGCAAAGTATGAAAAAATTGTGACAAATCATCTTTCGAACAGTTCATCACGATTGCGATGAACACAGGGTGTATAGCGACGAAATCGCTATACAATTTTCGTGATTTGTATAGCAAGTTCGTCGCAAGATTTGTATCGGTCATCACAATTGAGACAAAAACTGTCGTGATTTGTATAGCAAATTCGTCATAGGATTTGTACCAGTCGTCGCAATTGAGACGAAAACTGTTGTGATTTGTATAGAAAATTCATCGCAGGATTTATATGGTTC
>JZKD02S2365869.1:0-30456 GCA_000966675.3 Picea glauca | reverse complement strand
ACACATGTGGTTTGAAGCACCAGAATCTAATAGCCAATGTTGATCATGATGTGAACCAATATTAATTGATAAAACTTCATCAACTATACCTGAACTTGTTACTGAACTTGTTTCGATTGCATTTGCTTCCTTCGTCTCCTTTTGAGGGTCTTCTTTGGAGGTTTGTTGTCGCTTCCAACAGTCCTTCTTGAGGTGTCCGGATTTTCCACAAAACCAACACTTGAGCTTGCTCTTTCTGCCTTTCGACTTTGATTGAGAGAAATCCCTCTGACCCTGTCCTCTTTCTTTTGGTCTGCCTCTGACTACCAATGCCTCAGATGTAGAGGTTTCTTGATTTGTTTTCTTCCTTGTTTCCTCATATAGTAAAGCTCCAACAGTATCATCAAACTCAATAGTTTCTGTTGAACTGAAACTAATAGAGGTAACGAAATGATCCCATGATGCGGGCAAAGAACATAATAATGTAATTGCCTTATCTTCCGATTCAAATTCCACACCCATGCTACTCAACTGAACTAGAAGAGTATTGAAAGTATTTAGATGATCAGAAATTTTCGTACCTTCCTTCATGTGCAAGCTATACAATTGTCTTTTCAGAAAGATCTTGTTTGTCAAGGATTTTGTCATGTACAAACTTTCCAGCTTTGACCACAAACCAGTTGTTGTCTTCTCTGTAACAATGTTGAACAATACATCGTCGTCCAAACACAGGCGTATGGCACTTAGTGCTCTCGCATCCATCTCATCCCAGTCTTCGTCTGTTATGGATGCGGGTTGCTGTTCTTTTCCCAAAAGCACCTTCACCACGCCTTGTTGCACGAGAAGATCGTGCATCTTAACCTTCCAGATCTCGAAATTATTCTTGCCATTAAACTTTTCGATTTCAAACTTAGCACTCTGCATATTTTTCATTAGAGGAAACATAAAAAGAAACAAACGTCGTTGTTTGTGATATCCAAGCCCCCCAAAAAAATATATGTGTGAAGAAATTAACTTGTGTAATTTTCAAAAAAAAAATTACATACACCTTAAAAATTTAATAAGGAAGTCACTCCACCTTATTCCTCCACCCTTCAACCTCCATCTTTACATATTATACTTAAATTCTCAAATATAATAACCTTAAAAACTTTCCAAAATGTAAAAGGGTAGATTTAACCTTTTAAAAAAAAAAGGAAAAAGAAACTTCATACGAATCTACCTTTTACTTTGAAAAAAAACAAATTTCATACCAATATTTTTATAAAGGGGGGAGCGCTCCTTAACATCTTCAGCGCTCCTTGGGAGTGTAAAGGGGTGCGCTTCACCAAAACAACGAAAATCTCTTAAGTCTACGAGTGGGTTGGCGCTCCTTTTGGTTGGGAAGGTGAGCGCTCGCTCCCTTCCGGCGCTCCCTCTCAAAAAACCGTGAATTTGATTAATTAGCGCGCCCGTAACCTTGGTCTTCAACGTCGGCACATCCGTAAACCTGTTGCCCAGTGCCGGCACGCCCCCTTAAACTGTTTCCCAGCGCCGGTGCCCCTGTGCAAGTTTTTGCCAAGCGCCGAACCCTTCAACACAGCGATTTCAGCAGCGCGGCCTCTTCAGTGAGCGGCTTCTTCCAGTCTGCATCCTCCTTAGCTCTTCAGCTCCTCAGCTCTGATACCACTTGTTGTAATTTGCAAGTGTGGAAACACAAATTACCATAAGAAAATCAATACATGCAGACAAAGAACACGACAAACAGCAATTTACGTGGTTCACCCAAATGTTGGGCTACGTCCACCAAGCACAGGTATCGATTATCTTATTATTCAGCTAATGGAGATTACAGACAGATCTCACTCCTCTCAGACACTCACAGCCTCTACGGGCATACAAATTTATAGCAATGTATATTAGAAACTGACTATTAAATGTAATCTCATCCATAGTTTAACTTAGGTGCATTGGTTACAACCAATCCTGGTTTATAGGATCTAGAATCCTATTCACGGATGAGTTTTGTTGTCATCGTTTCCAACAATCTCTATATAAGGGGTTTGCGTCCCCTCGCGTTGTATGCGTCTAACGCGCTGCAATCACAGATGGGATTTAATGCCATATTGGAGGTGGGCGTTACTGTGCATTACAAATGGGCGTTACTGTGCAGCTCATCGCCCCATATAGCAAGCGAAGTGGCCATAAAACGTGGCCGGAGGAAGCAGAGGCGACATTTCATAACCCGGGAGGGAGGAAAAGTAAACTTAAATGTTTATATTGGGGAAAATCCAGANCTTTGAAAAAAAACAAATTTCATACCAATATTTTTATAAAGGGGGGAGCGCTCCTTAACATCTTCAGCGCTCCTTGGGAGTGTAAAGGGGTGCGCTTCACCAAAACAACGAAAATTTCTTAAGTCTATGAGTGGGCTGGCGCTCCTTTTGGTTGGGAAGGTGAGCGCTCGCTCCCTTCCGGCGCTCCCTCTCAAAAAACCATGAATTTGATTAATTAGCGCGCCCGTAACCTTGGTCTTCAACGCCGGCGCGTCCGTAAACCTGTTGCCCAGCGCCGGCACGCCCCCTTAAACTGTTTCCCAACGCCGGTGCCCCTGTGCAAGTTTTTGCCAAGCGCCGAACCCTTCAACACATCGATTTCAGCAGCGCGGCCTCTTCAGTGAGCGGCTTCTTCCAGTCTGCGTCCTCCTTAGCTCTTCAGCTCCTCATCTCTGATACCACTTGTTGTAATTTGCAAGTGCGGAAACACAAATTACCATAAGAAAATCAATACATGCAGAAAAAGAACACGGCAAACAACAATTTACGTGGTTCACCCAAATGTTGGGCTACGTCCACCAAGCGCAGGTATCGATTATCTTATTATTCAGCTAATGGAGATTACAGACAGATATCACTCCTCTCAGACACTCACAACCTCTACGGGCATACAAATTTATAGTAATGTATATTAGAAACTGACTATTAAATGTAATCTCATCCATAGTTTAACTTAGGTGCATTGGTTACAACCAATCCTGGTTTATAGGATCTAGAATCCTATTCACGGATGAGTTTTGTTGTCACCGTTTCCAACAATCTCTATATAAGGGGTTTGCGTCCCCTCGCGTTGTATGCGTCTAACGCGCTGCAATCACAGATGGGCTTTAATTCCATATTGGAGGTGGGCGTTACTGTGCATTACAAGTGGGCGTTACTGTGCAGCTCGTCATCCCATATAGCAAGCGAAGTGGCCATAAAACGTGGCCGGAGGAAGCAGAGGCGACATTTCATAACCCGGGAGGGAGGAAAAGTAAACTTAAATGTTTATATTGGGGAAAATCCAGAAATCTCAAGAACGATTTCTGGAAATAGGAACATGGCTCAAAGAAGACTCTACAAAAGAAACAAAGGAAGAAAATGCAACTGAAACAATTGGTTCAGGTATGACTGATGAGGTTTTGTCTATTTTTAATGCTTCACATCATGATAAACAATGGTTGTTAGACTCTGGTGCATCAAATCATAAGTGTTTACATAAACATTGGTTTTCCACATATCTATCTATATAGATGGAGTTGTTTTTATGTATTTCTTGCATCAAATCATAAGTGTTTACATAAACATTGGTTTTCCACATATCTACCTATATAGATGGAGTTGTTTTTATGTATTTCTTGTAATATTGTTGGGACTGGTAGCCTCACAATTAAAATGTATGATGGTTCTACAAGAACATTAACAATGTGAGGTGTACCTGAATTTAGAAAGAACCTCATATCTTTGGGATTCCTAGATGTTGTTGGATACAAGTGTACAATTCAAGGTGGATTGATGAAAGTGTTCAAAGGCATATTACAGGTCATGAAGGCGAACATGATAGGAACCTTTATCATCTTGAAGGAAGAATTGAGTCAGATCAAGCAACAACAACATTATCTGAAAGTGCAAGTAATTCCACTCGTTTATGGCATCAGCGTTTGGGTCATATGAGCGAGAAAGGACTTAAGATACTTATAGATCGTAAGTTACTTCCAAGTTTGAAGTCTTTGAATATAAAGTTATGTAAACATTGTATCTATGGTAAACATAGTAGGTGGAAGTTTAAAATAGGAAGACAAAGTAATAAAGGTGTCCTCGATTACATTCACTCACAGGTTTGGGGACCATCCCCTACACTCTATGGCAGATTCTCGTATTTTGTTACATTTATAGATGATTTCTCTAGGAAGGTGTGGGTCTATCTGTTAAAAATAAAAGATGAATTTTTCACTTTCTTTAAGCAGTTTAGAGATTTGGTTCAAAAGAGAAGTAACACGTCGATAAAATGTTTAAGAACTAATAATGGAGGTGAATACATATATATGGAATTTGAAAACTATTGCAAAGAAGTGGGGATTGAGAGGCATAAAAACATTTCCTATACTCCTCAACAAAACACTGTTGTTGAACGCCAGAGTAGGACTCTTCTAGAGAGAGAAAGGAGCTTCTTAGTAATGCCAAGTTGCAACAGGAGTTGTGGGAAGAAGCATTTTCTACAACTTGTTATCTGGTTAATTGAAGACCATCGATTGCAATTGAATGTAAGATTCTACAAGAGGTATGGGATGGTGACTCTTGTGATTATTGGAACCTTAATATTTTAGGTTTTGAAGCCTATTCTCTTATACATCAACATTAGCGTTCTAAATTAGATCCCAAATCTAAAAATCTTATCTTTGTTGGGTATGGTGATGGAATTAAGGGATACAGATTGTGGGACCCTACTTCCCAAAAAATCACCATTAATAGGGATGTAATATTTGATGAATTAGTATTTATAAAATCAGATGTAGATGTTGAAATGAAACAGGTGTAGATACCTCAAACTCAATAGATCTAGTTTGAGACTAATTCGTCTACAGAAGAAAATGAACATGAAGAGGTTCATGAGTATGTTCATGAAGATGGTCCTACATATGAAAATGTGGATGCAAATAATAATCAGGAAAATGTGGATATACCACAATCATCTCTAAGGAGATCTACACGATTCAAGAATCCTCCTAGAAGGTATGATGATTTTGTTTCATCCGTTTCTTTAGTTGCTAATAATGAGGAGCCTACTTGCTATCACGAAGCAATGGAGGTGTTTAATAGTGAAAAATGGAAAGAATCATTGAAAGAGTAAATGGATGCCTTAGAAAGGAATGGAACATGGTGTTAGTGCTGAGAGTCACCCTTAGATTGCAGGAGGATAAGCCTAGCACCCATCAAAATGTTTGTGGAGGTAGGTTTATGAGTGGAGGTCAAATGGACAAAGCTCAACATAAGAATGTTTAAACACAAGAAAATTGGGCTATCAGTGCATAAGAAAATGGGGTTCTCATTAACTTCAGTCAATAGTTTAAGGTTAAATGTGAGAAGGAGGAAGACTTGGTGAGGAAATTGGACAAGTCTTCCATGAGCATCAAGCCTTCAAGCAGCTTGGTGTAGAAAAGATCAGGCACAAGAGCACTCTAACTTAAGTTTAAGATACCGAAATATATCACAGCAACATTATAATCAAACCTCTATTACAAGGCAACTACAACATCTCAATTGGATCATCCATGCATGAGCATTTCAGCATGAGAGGAAACAAGACAGTGAAAGAAAATACTGAAATATATCATAGCAACATTATAATCAAACCTCCATTACAATACAACTACAACCTCTCGTCTGGATCATACATGAACGAGTGTTTTAGCACAAAAGAAAACAAGATGATGAAAGAAACTAACTTACATTAATGAGAAAGTCTCAGGTCTCATACATAACCAGATAACAACTCTGTTATCAAACTATTACAAATAGGGAGCTCTGCTCAACCATCGATCATAACATATTTTTCAACTGAAGTATTTATACCCAAAACAGTGGATAACCGCTAGGAGAGTCATCTGGCCATCCCGTCCAAGGTTTTTCATCTGTGCATCCTTCTGTCAGACTATGTGTGTATCCTTCTTTCAGACGCAAGCTCAGATCAGTATGGGCTTGCAAGAATAAATCGTCCATCATACTACCTCGAGCTGACAGTTATGTCTCCATGGATAGACCCTTCATGCCTTCTATTTATGGAGTGAAATGAGGTTTCAACCATGAGTCCTTGTCCATTAACTAATTTCTCTTTGGGATCCTTACACGGCTTAATGAATAGGGGGCAGCCACATGCTGCTATTGGATATGACGTTGAATGAGCACGTGATTTTGGGGCCATCAAAAGAAGTTTGGACCCACACCACTTTTGGGCCTGAAACTCACCACCTTCTGCCACATAGCTCTCCCACGATACCATGGTTTAGATTTCGTCCTACTCAAGGATTTTAATGCCCGAGGATGTTGCGGTGCTGAAATGAACCATGGTCATTGATCTAGTCCCAATCTGCAATCCGGGGGCACCTGTTATTTTAGCACCCCTGCTAAATTTTATCTTCCCGCTAACTATGGAATCCTTCAAACCACACTTAGAGGTGGTGTTAAACTGAACTACACAATGGATCTTCGCTACTAAAAATTGCACCCGCCTTTTTGTCTGCACTCATGGTTGTCACTTGTGACCCTGAAAAACTTCATGTGATAACATTGGCTCCACAGAGGATGGCTTTCTCCCTATGAGCTTCCAAGAACAAGCAGTTTCAGTGCCTTAGCTTTTGGGTCATGGGGTCAATTATTCAAACAGAAATAAAAGCGAAAGTAGTGTTTACAATGGATGGAAATATAATCACGGCTTAAGAAAAATATTGTTTCAAAAAGTTCCCATTGATAGGGCCACCCAAAACTTCAGAATCCTCCAAGTTCTGCAATTTATAAGTGTTATTTGAAAATACCTTAGAAATCTTGAAAGGACCAATCTATAAGGCTTCAAATTTACCATGTTTTCCTTTGTCTTTCTTGGGTGCATCCCACTTGAGCACTAGATCACCTAGCTGAAAATATTCCTTTCTTACCTTCTTGTCAAAGAATTGTTTTATCTTTTGTTGATGGTCCTGATCTTTATCAAGTAGTTGGTCCCTGGTCTCTTGTAATTCTACCAGTTGTTGTATCCTCCTGGCCATATCATCAGGTTCTCCTTGGTAGTCCTGGAGGAATTTTTCCACAGGCAAGGCAAGTTGAGTAGGAAATATAGCCTCAACCCCATACATGAGTTGAAAAGGGGAAAAACCAAGTGACCTCTTTGTTGTAAATCTATCATCCCATAAGACAAATTTTAGCTTTGAGTCCCATTCTTTCTTATTGTCTTATAACAATTTCTTAATGATCTTTATGAGGCTCTTATTAGAGGACTCTGCCAAACCATTTCCTGGGGGGTAGTAAGGAGTAGAATGGACTAATGCAGTACCATATTGTTCACAAAACTTGATCAATGGTTCAACTTTGAAGGAGGCAGCATTTTCAGTAACAATCCTGCTTAGACAACCAAATATGGACATGATATCTTCAATAAAGCTAACAATTACCTTATGGGAGGCACTCCTTGTAGGAATGGCTTCTATCCACTTGGTGAAATAGTTAGTGGAAATCAAAATCCACCTGTGCTGACCACTTGAGGCTGGTTGGATTTCTCTAATGAAGTCAAGACCCCATTGTTGAAAAATTCCAGAAACCACCACAAGTTTCAAAGGCAAAGATTTGAGCTATTGCTTTCTAGAAAACTTTTGGCATTTGACACAAGCTCTAATCTTTGTACAAACATCATTAAAAAGGAAAAGCTAGAAATACCCAGATCCGAGGATCTTATAAGCAGTGGTCCTCCAAAAATGATGCCCCCCACATAAGCTGTGATGAAAATCAGTTATGGCCCTTTGGGCCTCCTGTGGATCCATACATCTCAAAAGAACCCCTAGAGGACATTTCCAATACAAAACCTTATCAATGAGACAATATTTGATTGCTTTGAGTGTCAAATCTCTCACAATGTTCTTGTCCAAGCCATTAGGAGGTTGCAACTTCTACAAAAAATTTATGATGTCTTTATACCAAGTGCATTTTGCCAAGTTGGGGATGACATGAGAGTTTTTATCAACAATCTCAGCTTGCTGATTTTCTGAGTTTATGTTGCTAAAATTAACCCTCCAGGCTTTGCATTTTGATTTAACCAGCAACATGGCTAAACCTTGGCCTTTCACCAATTTAGTGGGCTTCATTTCAAGGTCAAATTCCAGAATTTTAGCAATCCGCTTGTTTCTCTTCCCATCAATGTTAGGTTGGATCAATATCTCTTTCACTGAGGATGAAGGGACATATGAAACAATCCTTGAATGAAGAACATATACTCTGAAAGCCTTGAGGTATTTGACCAAAGCATAAGACTGTTTTTCCATGATACCATATCTCATTTCTGCATCCATCAACGCTCTGCTGAAAAAGGAAATAGGCTGCTCTAACCCCTCTGTATTTTTCTGTAGCAAAACAACAACCAATGTGTCAAATGAGGCAAAGGAAAATATCAAAATTTTCTTAGAATAGTTAGGGCTGATGAGCACAGGTGCTTTAGTCAAAGCCTTTTTTATCTGATCAAAATATTCTTGAGCCTCAAAAGTTCATTTCACCTCGTTTCCCTTTCTGAGCATGGTTGTAATGTACTTCACTAATTCAACAAAGTTAGAGACGAACCTTCTTAGAAAATTGATTTTACCCAAGCAATATTGAACCTCTTTCTTAGATCTAGGAAAAGATAAGGTATGGATGACCTCTACTCTACTTGGATCAATTCTTACCCCTTATGCTGACACAATGTGCCCTAATAATTTACCTTCCTTCATAGAAAAAATAGATTTCTTAGGATTGAGAGAGAGACACCAAACCTTTTTCACTTCAAGAAGACTTTCTTCAAATGATGGCAATGCTCTTTGTCATATTTTGAGAAAACTATAATGTCATCAAGATAGATGACTACAAATTTTCTTTCTCCCCAATAAAGGCAATGTCCATGGCTCCATGGAAGGTTCCTCTTGCATTCATCAATCCAAAGGGCATTTTAGCATACATGAATGTGCCCCAAGGAGTAGTGAAGGTTGTCTTCTCTCTATCTTCAGGTAGGATAGATATTTGATTGTATCTAGAGAATCCATCAATCATAGACATCCTAGATGAACTAGTCACTCTCTGCAAAATGTGATCCATCTTTGGTAAGGGATAGTTATATTTTTTGGAGCTCCTGGTCAAATTCCAGAAATCAACACATAACCTAATTTACCCATTTTTATTCCTCCCAAGCACCAAGTTAGACACTCATTCTGAATATCTCAAAGGAATGATGATCTAGGCATCCAACAAGTTTTTCACTTCATTTTCCATAATAGGCAGTAGCATGGGATTTATTTGTTTCAGTTTCTTCCTAAATGACTCGGTATACTCTTTCAAAGGGATATTATGTTCAATGATGTTGGTGTCATATGTTCTTAAATCTTCATATTTCCAGGCAAACACGTCAGCAAGCTCTTTCAAAAGCTTGACATAATCATCCCTTTATTCCTTTGACAAAATGCTAGACAATTTAACATACTTTGGGTCTTCCTTTGTTCCTAAATTGCATTCATTCACATCAACATTTTTAGTTGAACCTTTAATATTTACATCCACATCATTTCTATCAAACAATCTCTCCAAGGGGACAATTCATTTTGGAATATGGTTACTGGGAAACTAGACAACATGATGGTCAACAATTTTATTCAGAAAAATATCAGCATGGGGAATTTCTTCAGTGTCCTGATCTTGATCAATATGTAAAGAAAAAAATTCATCCACAGTCTCAAGAAATATTTTTACCTCAATATCATCCTCAAAAACCTTCCAATGTTTGACATTTTTCAATAATAGAGGGTCTATACTTTACTTCCACATCATACTTGAGTTTGGGGGGAAAAGGAACCCTGAACTTACTTGTTGAGACAACCAAGGAATCTTCCATAGTGGTCTCCTCTCATGGAACAAATGAGATATTAAAATCCAAGAAGAAACTATCAACAAGATCCCAGACTTGATTTTTGTAGGTCCTCAACTGGGGGTGTTTAGTTTGATACATATTTTTGACTTGATGAACAATCAACTCAACATCTCCAAACATTGATAGTTCTTCAATATTCATGTCTTTAGCATCCCTCAATCCAAAAACAAGAGCCTGGTATTCTGCCACATTGTTTGTTGTTTCAAATTCAAGCTTTTAAGACAGAGATATGGTCTCTTGGGTAGGGGAAAAAAAGACTACCCCAGCACCAACACTCTACCTAAAAGAGGCTCCATCAAAAAACATCTTCCAAACAGAGGTATTGGGAGGAGGATCTTCACAAGAGGTAATAGGTTGTTTTCTAATTTCAATAGGTGTTTGAGGAGCATCAGTGAGTTGTAACATATTGGTTCCTAAATCAGTATCAACTGAAAAAATGGGGTGGTTGGTAGGATTTGTTTCATCATTGATAATGTAAGCAAGTTGTGCTTCCATATACAACCTTCTATTTCCCCCCCCAAACACAGAAATGGTGGTATACGAGAGATCCATATGCAAAGTTCCCCTTAGTCTTTTGATCCAAGATCTAGAAAATAGCATCCCAAACATAGGGGGGACATCAACCACCATAATATCCATGACCACACTTTTCATTGGAATTGGAACAAGGAAACAACCAGGTCTTTGATAACCCCAAGACAATTCACCTTCCTAGAATCAAATGAATATAGGTCATAGTAGATTTTTGTAACCTCTAACCCAAGATCATCCATGACAGTCTTAGGAATGAGATTATGAGATTTCTCTGAATCCATCAAATAGTTGTGCAACACTTTATCATGAATGTTCAATGATGTATAGCAAGGAGGGGAAGATTCATCCCTATCCTCTACCAAAGGTCCTAGTATGACAACTGATTTTTCATCTTAGAGGTTGACTGAATCTGTGCGATAAGATGAATGTTCAGGCTACATCATTTTGGAAAGGTACCTTTTGAAATCCTCATTCTTAACTAGCTCCAAAAAAGGTACATGGATTTTAATCTTTTGAATCTCATTCTCAAAGCTAAAAAAGGAGGGAGGCTTCAGAATATCCTTAACTTCTGGGGTAGGGCTCTTAACAACTGCCTGGGGGTTTTGTGCCTCTTTTTCTTTGCTGCTAGTTGCCACACCCTTAGCAGGATTCTCTGTTCTAGTAGGCTAATCAGAAATGTCAAGCTTCCCCTCTTTTTTCTTTGACCTTAGGTTGTATATATTTGAATTGCCACTGTTCCTTTCCCGTTTTCTCGACTCATTTAGTTGGATATCCATGAGAGACTCTTCAAATGCAGATTCGGTTAAATGAGTAGATGAAGAGGTGTCACCCAGAACAATGGATTTCAAGATAAACATCTTCTTCCTCTCCTTCTTCATCAGAAACCTAGTTATTTTGGAGAGGGTCTTGGATTTTTTTATCATCCATATCCCTATTTCTTTGTTCTCCTTGGATGATGTGAGGGGCATTATTGGGTCTTCTAAAATTACCCCTATTATCAACATTATGGGGGTTCATATAGCTCTTCTTTCCTTCAAATTTCAACTTATCTGTTTCTACAGAAAGTAATTTTACCAGTTTTGTCAATTCATCCTCTTGAGGGTGGGCAATAGAGGAATAAAAGGTTGAAGCTTCAGCCCTACCTGTTCTTCTTTCTCTATCAGATTCACTCCTAATTTTTCCAGTTGTCAATATATTAGACTCTACTTCAAGGGTTGCATATTGCATATGAACTAAAGAGGTAGTTCTTCTTTCTCTCAACAGGAGGAAAAACTCAGGGTAAAAAGCACTGGCATAAGTAATATTGGCAAAGATTTATGTAGGATTTACTTCAGTGGGAATATTATTGTACATCTTATTAAATATTTTTGAGAAGTTTGAAACAGATTCCCCCTCTTTCCTCTTAAGTGACCCAAATTCTATAATATAATAAAGAAAATATTTTTTATCCCCCCAATGCTTCAAGATTGAATCATCCAGAGCTTCAATCCTAGAAATAGATACAAGAGCCAAACCCCTAAACCATTTCCTAGCCTCACCATCAAGGCTCTGTACAAAAACTCCATCCACACATCTTCATTTTCAATGTTAATATTATCTGCATAACTATAAAAAAATGAAAGGTGTTCTTCAACAGTTATGTCATCCTCCCTTGTGAACTTGGGCATGTACTTAAGGTAGTCTCCAACTGGGAGATCAATCATAGGATGAGGTAAAACAAGAGGGGAATATCTAGCAGCCACTATGGCATCCATCATGTTTCTAGGAAGATTAGCACTTGCCATTGGGATTTGAACTGTAGGAAAACTAGGGAGAGATGGAGTTTGGACAGGTGCGACTGCATCTATGTTCCTAGGGGAAAGGGGAAATAGTTGAGTGTTGGAGGAGGATGGTATAGGGTTCAAGGGAAAAGAAGTTTCCCCTACTTTAGTTACAACAACTTTGATAGGAGGAGGAGTAGAAAAACCCAAAGTGTGACAATCTTCTAAGCTCTTGGGTCTAAACCACTTTACAATATCAGGGGAAACAGGGGTTTNCCCATATAGCAAGCGAAGTGGCCATAAAACGTGGCCGGAGGAAGCAGAGGCGACATTTCATAACCCGGGAGGGAGGAAAAGTAAACTTAAATGTTTATATTGGGGAAAATCCAGAAATCTCAAGAACGATTTCTGGAAATAGGAACATGGCTCAAAGAAGACTCTACAAAAGAAACAAAGGAAGAAAATGCAACTGAAACAATTGGTTCAGGTATGACTGATGAGGTTTTGTCTATTTTTAATGCTTCACATCATGATAAACAATGGTTGTTAGACTCTGGTGCATCAAATCATAAGTGTTTACATAAACATTGGTTTTCCACATATCTATCTATATAGATGGAGTTGTTTTTATGTATTTCTTGCATCAAATCATAAGTGTTTACATAAACATTGGTTTTCCACATATCTACCTATATAGATGGAGTTGTTTTTATGTATTTCTTGTAATATTGTTGGGACTGGTAGCCTCACAATTAAAATGTATGATGGTTCTACAAGAACATTAACAATGTGAGGTGTACCTGAATTTAGAAAGAACCTCATATCTTTGGGATTCCTAGATGTTGTTGGATACAAGTGTACAATTCAAGGTGGATTGATGAAAGTGTTCAAAGGCATATTACAGGTCATGAAGGCGAACATGATAGGAACCTTTATCATCTTGAAGGAAGAATTGAGTCAGATCAAGCAACAACAACATTATCTGAAAGTGCAAGTAATTCCACTCGTTTATGGCATCAGCGTTTGGGTCATATGAGCGAGAAAGGACTTAAGATACTTATAGATCGTAAGTTACTTCCAAGTTTGAAGTCTTTGAATATAAAGTTATGTAAACATTGTATCTATGGTAAACATAGTAGGTGGAAGTTTAAAATAGGAAGACAAAGTAATAAAGGTGTCCTCGATTACATTCACTCACAGGTTTGGGGACCATCCCCTACACTCTATGGCAGATTCTCGTATTTTGTTACATTTATAGATGATTTCTCTAGGAAGGTGTGGGTCTATCTGTTAAAAATAAAAGATGAATTTTTCACTTTCTTTAAGCAGTTTAGAGATTTGGTTCAAAAGAGAAGTAACACGTCGATAAAATGTTTAAGAACTAATAATGGAGGTGAATACATATATATGGAATTTGAAAACTATTGCAAAGAAGTGGGGATTGAGAGGCATAAAAACATTTCCTATACTCCTCAACAAAACACTGTTGTTGAACGCCAGAGTAGGACTCTTCTAGAGAGAGAAAGGAGCTTCTTAGTAATGCCAAGTTGCAACAGGAGTTGTGGGAAGAAGCATTTTCTACAACTTGTTATCTGGTTAATTGAAGACCATCGATTGCAATTGAATGTAAGATTCTACAAGAGGTATGGGATGGTGACTCTTGTGATTATTGGAACCTTAATATTTTAGGTTTTGAAGCCTATTCTCTTATACATCAACATTAGCGTTCTAAATTAGATCCCAAATCTAAAAATCTTATCTTTGTTGGGTATGGTGATGGAATTAAGGGATACAGATTGTGGGACCCTACTTCCCAAAAAATCACCATTAATAGGGATGTAATATTTGATGAATTAGTATTTATAAAATCAGATGTAGATGTTGAAATGAAACAGGTGTAGATACCTCAAACTCAATAGATCTAGTTTGAGACTAATTCGTCTACAGAAGAAAATGAACATGAAGAGGTTCATGAGTATGTTCATGAAGATGGTCCTACATATGAAAATGTGGATGCAAATAATAATCAGGAAAATGTGGATATACCACAATCATCTCTAAGGAGATCTACACGATTCAAGAATCCTCCTAGAAGGTATGATGATTTTGTTTCATCCGTTTCTTTAGTTGCTAATAATGAGGAGCCTACTTGCTATCACGAAGCAATGGAGGTGTTTAATAGTGAAAAATGGAAAGAATCATTGAAAGAGTAAATGGATGCCTTAGAAAGGAATGGAACATGGTGTTAGTGCTGAGAGTCACCCTTAGATTGCAGGAGGATAAGCCTAGCACCCATCAAAATGTTTGTGGAGGTAGGTTTATGAGTGGAGGTCAAATGGACAAAGCTCAACATAAGAATGTTTAAACACAAGAAAATTGGGCTATCAGTGCATAAGAAAATGGGGTTCTCATTAACTTCAGTCAATAGTTTAAGGTTAAATGTGAGAAGGAGGAAGACTTGGTGAGGAAATTGGACAAGTCTTCCATGAGCATCAAGCCTTCAAGCAGCTTGGTGTAGAAAAGATCAGGCACAAGAGCACTCTAACTTAAGTTTAAGATACCGAAATATATCACAGCAACATTATAATCAAACCTCTATTACAAGGCAACTACAACATCTCAATTGGATCATCCATGCATGAGCATTTCAGCATGAGAGGAAACAAGACAGTGAAAGAAAATACTGAAATATATCATAGCAACATTATAATCAAACCTCCATTACAATACAACTACAACCTCTCGTCTGGATCATACATGAACGAGTGTTTTAGCACAAAAGAAAACAAGATGATGAAAGAAACTAACTTACATTAATGAGAAAGTCTCAGGTCTCATACATAACCAGATAACAACTCTGTTATCAAACTATTACAAATAGGGAGCTCTGCTCAACCATCGATCATAACATATTTTTCAACTGAAGTATTTATACCCAAAACAGTGGATAACCGCTAGGAGAGTCATCTGGCCATCCCGTCCAAGGTTTTTCATCTGTGCATCCTTCTGTCAGACTATGTGTGTATCCTTCTTTCAGACGCAAGCTCAGATCAGTATGGGCTTGCAAGAATAAATCGTCCATCATACTACCTCGAGCTGACAGTTATGTCTCCATGGATAGACCCTTCATGCCTTCTATTTATGGAGTGAAATGAGGTTTCAACCATGAGTCCTTGTCCATTAACTAATTTCTCTTTGGGATCCTTACACGGCTTAATGAATAGGGGGCAGCCACATGCTGCTATTGGATATGACGTTGAATGAGCACGTGATTTTGGGGCCATCAAAAGAAGTTTGGACCCACACCACTTTTGGGCCTGAAACTCACCACCTTCTGCCACATAGCTCTCCCACGATACCATGGTTTAGATTTCGTCCTACTCAAGGATTTTAATGCCCGAGGATGTTGCGGTGCTGAAATGAACCATGGTCATTGATCTAGTCCCAATCTGCAATCCGGGGGCACCTGTTATTTTAGCACCCCTGCTAAATTTTATCTTCCCGCTAACTATGGAATCCTTCAAACCACACTTAGAGGTGGTGTTAAACTGAACTACACAATGGATCTTCGCTACTAAAAATTGCACCCGCCTTTTTGTCTGCACTCATGGTTGTCACTTGTGACCCTGAAAAACTTCATGTGATAACATTGGCTCCACAGAGGATGGCTTTCTCCCTATGAGCTTCCAAGAACAAGCAGTTTCAGTGCCTTAGCTTTTGGGTCATGGGGTCAATTATTCAAACAGAAATAAAAGCGAAAGTAGTGTTTACAATGGATGGAAATATAATCACGGCTTAAGAAAAATATTGTTTCAAAAAGTTCCCATTGATAGGGCCACCCAAAACTTCAGAATCCTCCAAGTTCTGCAATTTATAAGTGTTATTTGAAAATACCTTAGAAATCTTGAAAGGACCAATCTATAAGGCTTCAAATTTACCATGTTTTCCTTTGTCTTTCTTGGGTGCATCCCACTTGAGCACTAGATCACCTAGCTGAAAATATTCCTTTCTTACCTTCTTGTCAAAGAATTGTTTTATCTTTTGTTGATGGTCCTGATCTTTATCAAGTAGTTGGTCCCTGGTCTCTTGTAATTCTACCAGTTGTTGTATCCTCCTGGCCATATCATCAGGTTCTCCTTGGTAGTCCTGGAGGAATTTTTCCACAGGCAAGGCAAGTTGAGTAGGAAATATAGCCTCAACCCCATACATGAGTTGAAAAGGGGAAAAACCAAGTGACCTCTTTGTTGTAAATCTATCATCCCATAAGACAAATTTTAGCTTTGAGTCCCATTCTTTCTTATTGTCTTATAACAATTTCTTAATGATCTTTATGAGGCTCTTATTAGAGGACTCTGCCAAACCATTTCCTGGGGGGTAGTAAGGAGTAGAATGGACTAATGCAGTACCATATTGTTCACAAAACTTGATCAATGGTTCAACTTTGAAGGAGGCAGCATTTTCAGTAACAATCCTGCTTAGACAACCAAATATGGACATGATATCTTCAATAAAGCTAACAATTACCTTATGGGAGGCACTCCTTGTAGGAATGGCTTCTATCCACTTGGTGAAATAGTTAGTGGAAATCAAAATCCACCTGTGCTGACCACTTGAGGCTGGTTGGATTTCTCTAATGAAGTCAAGACCCCATTGTTGAAAAATTCCAGAAACCACCACAAGTTTCAAAGGCAAAGATTTGAGCTATTGCTTTCTAGAAAACTTTTGGCATTTGACACAAGCTCTAATCTTTGTACAAACATCATTAAAAAGGAAAAGCTAGAAATACCCAGATCCGAGGATCTTATAAGCAGTGGTCCTCCAAAAATGATGCCCCCCACATAAGCTGTGATGAAAATCAGTTATGGCCCTTTGGGCCTCCTGTGGATCCATACATCTCAAAAGAACCCCTAGAGGACATTTCCAATACAAAACCTTATCAATGAGACAATATTTGATTGCTTTGAGTGTCAAATCTCTCACAATGTTCTTGTCCAAGCCATTAGGAGGTTGCAACTTCTACAAAAAATTTATGATGTCTTTATACCAAGTGCATTTTGCCAAGTTGGGGATGACATGAGAGTTTTTATCAACAATCTCAGCTTGCTGATTTTCTGAGTTTATGTTGCTAAAATTAACCCTCCAGGCTTTGCATTTTGATTTAACCAGCAACATGGCTAAACCTTGGCCTTTCACCAATTTAGTGGGCTTCATTTCAAGGTCAAATTCCAGAATTTTAGCAATCCGCTTGTTTCTCTTCCCATCAATGTTAGGTTGGATCAATATCTCTTTCACTGAGGATGAAGGGACATATGAAACAATCCTTGAATGAAGAACATATACTCTGAAAGCCTTGAGGTATTTGACCAAAGCATAAGACTGTTTTTCCATGATACCATATCTCATTTCTGCATCCATCAACGCTCTGCTGAAAAAGGAAATAGGCTGCTCTAACCCCTCTGTATTTTTCTGTAGCAAAACAACAACCAATGTGTCAAATGAGGCAAAGGAAAATATCAAAATTTTCTTAGAATAGTTAGGGCTGATGAGCACAGGTGCTTTAGTCAAAGCCTTTTTTATCTGATCAAAATATTCTTGAGCCTCAAAAGTTCATTTCACCTCGTTTCCCTTTCTGAGCATGGTTGTAATGTACTTCACTAATTCAACAAAGTTAGAGACGAACCTTCTTAGAAAATTGATTTTACCCAAGCAATATTGAACCTCTTTCTTAGATCTAGGAAAAGATAAGGTATGGATGACCTCTACTCTACTTGGATCAATTCTTACCCCTTATGCTGACACAATGTGCCCTAATAATTTACCTTCCTTCATAGAAAAAATAGATTTCTTAGGATTGAGAGAGAGACACCAAACCTTTTTCACTTCAAGAAGACTTTCTTCAAATGATGGCAATGCTCTTTGTCATATTTTGAGAAAACTATAATGTCATCAAGATAGATGACTACAAATTTTCTTTCTCCCCAATAAAGGCAATGTCCATGGCTCCATGGAAGGTTCCTCTTGCATTCATCAATCCAAAGGGCATTTTAGCATACATGAATGTGCCCCAAGGAGTAGTGAAGGTTGTCTTCTCTCTATCTTCAGGTAGGATAGATATTTGATTGTATCTAGAGAATCCATCAATCATAGACATCCTAGATGAACTAGTCACTCTCTGCAAAATGTGATCCATCTTTGGTAAGGGATAGTTATATTTTTTGGAGCTCCTGGTCAAATTCCAGAAATCAACACATAACCTAATTTACCCATTTTTATTCCTCCCAAGCACCAAGTTAGACACTCATTCTGAATATCTCAAAGGAATGATGATCTAGGCATCCAACAAGTTTTTCACTTCATTTTCCATAATAGGCAGTAGCATGGGATTTATTTGTTTCAGTTTCTTCCTAAATGACTCGGTATACTCTTTCAAAGGGATATTATGTTCAATGATGTTGGTGTCATATGTTCTTAAATCTTCATATTTCCAGGCAAACACGTCAGCAAGCTCTTTCAAAAGCTTGACATAATCATCCCTTTATTCCTTTGACAAAATGCTAGACAATTTAACATACTTTGGGTCTTCCTTTGTTCCTAAATTGCATTCATTCACATCAACATTTTTAGTTGAACCTTTAATATTTACATCCACATCATTTCTATCAAACAATCTCTCCAAGGGGACAATTCATTTTGGAATATGGTTACTGGGAAACTAGACAACATGATGGTCAACAATTTTATTCAGAAAAATATCAGCATGGGGAATTTCTTCAGTGTCCTGATCTTGATCAATATGTAAAGAAAAAAATTCATCCACAGTCTCAAGAAATATTTTTACCTCAATATCATCCTCAAAAACCTTCCAATGTTTGACATTTTTCAATAATAGAGGGTCTATACTTTACTTCCACATCATACTTGAGTTTGGGGGGAAAAGGAACCCTGAACTTACTTGTTGAGACAACCAAGGAATCTTCCATAGTGGTCTCCTCTCATGGAACAAATGAGATATTAAAATCCAAGAAGAAACTATCAACAAGATCCCAGACTTGATTTTTGTAGGTCCTCAACTGGGGGTGTTTAGTTTGATACATATTTTTGACTTGATGAACAATCAACTCAACATCTCCAAACATTGATAGTTCTTCAATATTCATGTCTTTAGCATCCCTCAATCCAAAAACAAGAGCCTGGTATTCTGCCACATTGTTTGTTGTTTCAAATTCAAGCTTTTAAGACAGAGATATGGTCTCTTGGGTAGGGGAAAAAAAGACTACCCCAGCACCAACACTCTACCTAAAAGAGGCTCCATCAAAAAACATCTTCCAAACAGAGGTATTGGGAGGAGGATCTTCACAAGAGGTAATAGGTTGTTTTCTAATTTCAATAGGTGTTTGAGGAGCATCGGTGAGTTGTAACATATTGGTTCCTAAATCAGTATCAACTGAAAAAATGGGGTGGTTGGTAGGATTTGTTTCATCATTGATAATGTAAGAAAGTTGTGCTTCCATATACAACCTTCTATTTCCCCCCCCAAACACAAAAATGGTGGTATACGAGAGATCCATATGCAAAGTTCCCCTTAGTCTTTTGATCCAATATCTAGAAAATAGCATCCCAAACATAGGGGGGACATCAACCACCATAATATCCATGACCACACTTTTCATTGGAATTGGAACAAGGAAACAACGAGGTCTTTGATAACCCCAAGACAATTCACCTTCCTAGAATCAAATGAGTATAGGTCATAGTAGATTTTTGTAACCTCTAACCCAAGATCATCCATGACAGTCTTAGGAATGAGATTATGAGATTCCTCTGAATCCATCAAATAGTTGTGCAGCACTTTATCATGAATGTTCAATGATGTATAGAAAGGAGGGGAAGATTCATCCCTATCCTCTACCAAAGGTCCTAGTATGACAACTGATTTTTTATCTTGGAGGTTGACTGAATCTGTGCGATAAGATGAATGTTCAGGCTGCATCATTTTGGAAAGGTACCTTTTGAAATCCTCATTCTTAACTAGCTCCAAAAAAGGTACATGGATTTTAATCTTTTGAATCTCATTCTCAAAGCTAAAAGAGGAGGGAGGCTTCAGAATATCCTTAACTTCTGAGGTAGGGCTCTTAACAACTGCTTGGGGGTTTTGTGCCTCTTTTTCTTTGCTGCTAGTTGCCACACCCTTAGCAGGATTCTTTGTTCTAGTAGGCTAATCAGAAATGTCAAGCTTCCCCTCTTTTTTCTTTGACCTTAGGTTGTATATATTTGGATTGCCACTGTTCCTTTCCCCTTTGCTCGACTCATTTAGTTGGATATCCATGAGAGACTCTTCAAATGTGGATTGGGTTAAATGAGGAGATGAAGAGGTGTCACCCAGAAAAATGGATTTCAAGATAAACATCTTCTTCCTCTCCTTCTTCATCAGAAACCAAGTTATTTTGGAGAGGGTCTTGGATTTTTTTATCATCCCTATCCCTATTTCTTTGTTCTCCTTGGATGATGTGAGGGGAATTATTGGGTCTTCTAAAATTACCCCTATTATCAACATTATGGGGGTTCATATAGCTCTTCTTTCCTTCAAATTTCAACTTATCTGTTTCTACAGAAAGTAATTTTACCAGTTTTGTCAATTCATCCTCTTGAGGGTGGGCAATAGAGGAATAAAAGGTTGAAGCTTCAGCCCTACCTGTTCTTCTTTCTCTATCAGATTCACTCCTAATTTTTCCAGTTGTCAATATATTAGACTCTACTTCAAGGGTTGCATATTGCATATGAACTAAAGAGGTAGTTCTTCTTTCTCTCAACAGGAGGAAAAACTCAGGGTAAAAAGCACTGGCATAAGTAATATTGGCAAAGATTTATGTAGGATTTACTTCAGTGGGAATATTATTGTACATCTTATTAAATATTTTTGAGAAGTTTGAAACAGATTCCCCCTCTTTCCTCTTAAGTGACCCAAATTCTATAATATAATAAAGAAAATATTTTTTATCCCCCCAATGCTTCAAGATTGAATCATCCAGAGCTTCAATCCTAGAAATAGATACAAGAGCCAAACCCCTAAACCATTTCCTAGCCTCACCATCAAGGCTCTGTACAAAAACTCCATCCACACATCTTCATTTTCAATGTTAATATTATCTGCATAACTATAAAAAAATGAAAGGTGTTCTTCAACAGTTATGTCATCCTCCCTTGTGAACTTGGGCATGTACTTAAGGTAGTCTCCAACTGGGAGATCAATCATAGGATGAGGTAAAACAAGAGGGGAATATCTAGCAGCCACTATGGCATCCATCATGTTTCTAGGAAGATTAGCACTTGCCATTGGGATTTGAACTGTAGGAAAACTAGGGAGAGATGGAGTTTGGACAGGTGCGACTGCATCTATGTTCCTAGGGGAAAGGGGAAATAGTTGAGTGTTGGAGGAGGATGGTATAGGGTTCAAGGGAAAAGAAGTTTCCCCTACTTTAGTTACAACAACTTTGATAGGAGGAGGAGTAGAAAAACCCAAAGTGTGACAATCTTCTAAGCTCTTGGGTCTAAACCACTTTACAATATCAGGGGAAACAGGGGTTTCAAAAATTTCTTCTTCCAAATGAGGAGTTTTAAAAGAAGGGTCATGTAAATTACCAGAATCACCTAGTACATCAGC
Source organism: Picea glauca (assembly GCA_000966675.3). Lineage (NCBI taxonomy): Eukaryota > Viridiplantae > Streptophyta > Pinopsida > Pinales > Pinaceae > Picea > Picea glauca. The sequence continues at coordinate 8,574 of JZKD02S2365869.1, read as the reverse complement.
CAAAATTCCTTCTTCAGAGGTCTTTACTTTATTGATAATATTCTTTGAGTCAACTTTAGGTGTTTCTAGAGGTAGTTGTGTAGTTTCCCTCCTTTATTTGCCTTTAGGAGACACAACTAAAATAGTGGAGTTGTCAGGTGCAAGATGCAATCTTCAAGGTACTGATTTCTGATGCACCTTCAGAATCATAATTTATTTGTCGTTCAATCCTATGGAAACGACTTCAATTATCTCCCCAACAATGGATCCAAGAATGTTAGTGCTGAGAATCACCCTCAGATTGCGGGAGGATAATACCAACACCCATCAAAATGTTTTCGGAGGTAGGTTTATGAGTGGAGGTCAAATGGACAAAGCTCAACATAAGAATGCTTAAACACAAAAAACTTGGCTAGCAGTGCATAAGAAAATGAGGTTCTCATTAACTTCAGTCATTGGTTTAAGTTTAAAGGTGAGAAGGAGGAAGAATTGGTGAGGGAAGTGGACAAGTATTCCATGAGCATCAGGCCTTCAAGAAGCTTGGTGCAGAAAAAATCAAGCACAAGAGCACTCTTGAACTTAAGTTTAAGATACTGAAATATATCGCAGAAACATTATAATCAAACCTCCATTACAATGCAACTACAACATCTCGTTTGGATCATCCATGCACTAGCATTTCAACATGAGAGGAAACAAGACATTGAAAGAAAATACTGAAATAGATCATAAGAGCATTATAATCAAACCTCCATTACAATACAATTGCAACCTCTCGTCTCGATCATCCATGCACGAGTGTTTCATCACAAAAGAAAAGAAAATAATGAAATAAACTAAATTAAATTAATGAGAAAGTCTCAGGTCTCATACACAACCAAAGAAGAACTTTGTTATCGAACCATTACAAATAGGGAGCTCTGCTCAACCATCCACCATAACATATTCTTCAACTGAAGTATTTATACCCAAAACAATGGACAACCGCTAGGAGAATCATCTACCCATCTCGTCTAAGGATTTTCATCTTTGCATCCTTCTGTCAGAATATGGGTGTATCCTTATGTCAGACACAAGCTTATATCAATATGGGTTTGCAAGAAGAAACCCTCTAGTATGGTACCTTGGGTTGAAAGTTCTGTCTCCATGGCCAGACCCTTCATGCCTTCTATTTATCGATTGAAACAATGTTTCAACTACCAATCCTTGTTCATTAATTGATTTCTCCTTGGGATCGGGACGTGGCTTGACGACTAGGGGGAAACCATGTGCTTCTATTGGATACAACATTGAATGAGCACATGATTTCAGGACTGTCAAAAGTTGTTTGGACCCACACCGCTTTTGGGCCTAAAACTCACTACCTTCCACCACGTAGCTCTCCCGCGATACCATGGTTTATATTTTTTCCTGCTCAAGGATTTTAATGCCCAAGCATGTTGCGGCACCGAAATCAACCATGGTTGTTGATCTGGTCGTGATATGTGATCTGGGCACACCTGCTATTTTAGTGTCTCTGCTAAATTTTATACACCAGCCAACTATGGAATCCTTCAAACCACACTTAGAGGTGGCGCTCAACTTAAATGCACAGGGGATCTCCGCTCCTAAAAATTGCACCCACATGTTTTCCTGCGCTCATGGCTTTCACCTGCAACCCTGAACAACTTCATGTGATAACACATGGGACCTAGTAGAACTCCCAAAAGATAGGAAAATTATAGGCTGTAATTGGGTCTATAAACTAAAATGTGGTGTTAATGATAAGGTTGAGAGGTACAAAGCAAGACATGTGGAAAAAGTCTATTCACAGAAGGAAGGAATTGATTTTCAGGAAATATTTTCACCAGTAGTTAAACTTGTTTCAATTCGGGTTGTATTGGCACTAGTTTCTTTATTTAATCTAGAATTAGTGTAGCTAAATGTTAAAAAAACTTTTTTACATGGATATTTAGATTAGGAAACATACATGGAAAAACCTGAAGGGTTTGTTCAAGATCACCAGAAAATATTTGTTTGCAAACTCAATAATTCATTATATGGCCTGAGGCAGTCTTCGAGGTAATGGTACAATAAGTTTGATTGCTTCAGGGCGAGCTAGAATTATACAAGGAGTGAGTATCATCATTGAGTTTATTTTAAAATGTTGGATAATGGCATATTCATTATTCTGGTGCTATATGTTGACGATATGCTTGTAGCAAGCCAGAGCATGGCAGAGATAAACAGGTTAAAGGCTTAGATGGCTAGAACATTTGACATGAAGGATCTAGGAGAAGAAAAACGAATCTTCTAAATGGAGATACACAGAGACAGAAAAAAAAGTAAGCTCTGGTTATCACAACATAAGTATGTGGAGAAAATACTTACGAGGTTCAATATGAACAATGTGAAACTAGTTTCAATCCCTTTGGATTCTCATTTTAAGATTTCTTCAAGTTTATGTCCTAGTACTGATGAAGAAAAGGATAATATGTCTTGTGTACTGTAGGCTAATGTAGTAGGAGTCTAATGTATGCGATGGTTAGTACAAGACCATATATTTCACATGTAGTGGTTGTTATCAATCGGTACATGGTAAATCCAGGAAAAGAGAATTGGGCAATAGTGAAATGGGTTCTCTGGTATTTTAAAGGCACGAGTAATTCTTGTATCACCTATAAAAGTGGTAGTGATTTAGTCTATGGATATGTCAATTCAAATTTTACAGGAGACTTAGACAAGAAGAGATCAACTTCAAGATATGCGTTTACTCTTGCAGGTGGAGCTATTAGTTGGATGTCAAAGCTTCATAATATTGTTGTTTTATCCACTATAGAGGCATAATATATAGCTACTTCACATGCTTTCAAAGAATCAATCTGGTTAAAAGGTTTACTGGGTGATTTCGGAAGGTCGATGCAAGACAAGTTAAAATTGTTCTGTCATATTCAAAGTGCAATTCATTTAGCGAAAAATCCAGCTTATCATAGCAAGAAAAAACATATTCATATTAAATACCATTTTGTAAGATAGGTTGTTGATGAAAGAAGAATGTCTCTGGAAAAAGTCCATACAAAAGAGAATTGTGAAGGCATGTTCCCAAATCTTGTACTAATAGAGAAGTTACAAAGGTGTTTGGCTTCTCTTGGCTTGTAGAAGAGGTGATGAATAAAACTGAGCATGATATTCAGGTAAATTATTGTCAAGATGGAGATTGTTGAATGGTGCCAACGAATTTCCCAACATGGAATGTAGGCGGTTGTTTAGATCCTAACATTTATCCTTCAGTTGAGATAGATCAACTAAACATGGATGTTTGGTTAGAGGCGCAGTTATTGTATCTAATTGTTGTAAGCCAAATAGGTTGATAGATGTGTAGGGTTGTGAGGTTGAAAGGATGTACATGTTAATTTTTGTAATTCTCTCTTGAACATATTAAAATCGAATACCATTACTCTGTGGATGTTTCTCTTGTGGAGGGTTTTACCACATAAATACAGTGTTCATTCTTGTGCGATTACATTTGTCTATATTTTGTTTAATTGTTTATAATTAAATCTATGTGATTTAAGCTTCCGTTGTATAAAAGTAAGGAAGATAATATTGAAATACACAACGAGCATATCCATAGTGAAATTCGTTCACTATGATATTCATATTATTGCTTAACCAAAACATAGTACATGATCATCCAAGTGTTCTTTTNATTATTGGGTCTTCTAAAATTACCCCTATTATCAACATTATGGGGGTTCATATAGCTCTTCTTTCCTTCAAATTTCAACTTATCTGTTTCTACAGAAAGTAATTTTACCAGTTTTGTCAATTCATCCTCTTGAGGGTGGGCAATAGAGGAATAAAAGGTTGAAGCTTCAGCCCTACCTGTTCTTCTTTCTCTATCAGATTCACTCCTAATTTTTCCAGTTGTCAATATATTAGACTCTACTTCAAGGGTTGCATATTGCATATGAACTAAAGAGGTAGTTCTTCTTTCTCTCAACAGGAGGAAAAACTCAGGGTAAAAAGCACTGGCATAAGTAATATTGGCAAAGATTTATGTAGGATTTACTTCAGTGGGAATATTATTGTACATCTTATTAAATATTTTTGAGAAGTTTGAAACAGATTCCCCCTCTTTCCTCTTAAGTGACCCAAATTCTATAATATAATAAAGAAAATATTTTTTATCCCCCCAATGCTTCAAGATTGAATCATCCAGAGCTTCAATCCTAGAAATAGATACAAGAGCCAAACCCCTAAACCATTTCCTAGCCTCACCATCAAGGCTCTGTACAAAAACTCCATCCACACATCTTCATTTTCAATGTTAATATTATCTGCATAACTATAAAAAAATGAAAGGTGTTCTTCAACAGTTATGTCATCCTCCCTTGTGAACTTGGGCATGTACTTAAGGTAGTCTCCAACTGGGAGATCAATCATAGGATGAGGTAAAACAAGAGGGGAATATCTAGCAGCCACTATGGCATCCATCATGTTTCTAGGAAGATTAGCACTTGCCATTGGGATTTGAACTGTAGGAAAACTAGGGAGAGATGGAGTTTGGACAGGTGCGACTGCATCTATGTTCCTAGGGGAAAGGGGAAATAGTTGAGTGTTGGAGGAGGATGGTATAGGGTTCAAGGGAAAAGAAGTTTCCCCTACTTTAGTTACAACAACTTTGATAGGAGGAGGAGTAGAAAAACCCAAAGTGTGACAATCTTCTAAGCTCTTGGGTCTAAACCACTTTACAATATCAGGGGAAACAGGGGTTTAAAAAATTTCTTCTTCCAAATGAGGACTAAAAGGCGATAATTGAACAAGGAATATTTCAAAATCCAACCTTCTGGAAAGTTCAGTAGACAGTAGAAAAGAAGAATTGGATACATCTGTTGGAGTTTTAAAAGAAGGGTCATGTAAATTACCAGAATCACCTAGTACATCAGCCGAAAGTCCTTCTTCAAAGGTCTTTACTTTATTGATAATATTCTTTGAGTCAACTTTAGGTGTTTCTAGAGGTAGTTGTGTAGTTTCCCTCCTTTATCTTCCTTTGGGAGACACAACTAAAATAGTGGAGTTGTCAGGTGCAAGATGCAATCTTCAAGGTACTGATTTCTGATGCACCTTCAGAATCATAACTTATTTGTCGTTCAATCCTATGGAAACAACTTCAATTATCTCCCCAACAATGGATCCAAGAATGTTAGTGTTGAGAGTCACCCTCAGATTGCGGGAGGATAATACCAACACCCATCAAAATGTTTTCGGAGGTAGGTTTATGAGTGGAGGTCAAATGGACAAATCTCAACATAAGAATGCTTAAACACAAAAAACTTGGCTAGCAGTGCATAAGAAAATGAGGTTCTCATTAACTTCAGTCATTGGTTTAAGTTTAAAGGTGAGAAGGAGGAAGAATTGGTGAGGGAAGTGGACAAGTATTCCATGAGCATCAGGCCTTCAAGAAGCTTGGTGCAGAAAAAATCAAGCACAAGAGCACTCTTGAACTTAAGTTTAAGATACTGAAATATATCGCAGAAACATTATAATCAAACCTCCATTACAATGCAACTACAACATCTCGTTTGGATCATCCATGCACTAGCATTTCAACATGAGAGGAAACAAGACATTGAAAGAAAATACTGAAATAGATCATAAGAGCATTATAATCAAACCTCCATTACAATACAATTGCAACCTCTCGTCTCGATCATCCATGCACGAGTGTTTCATCACAAAAGAAAAGAAAATAATGAAATAAACTAAATTAAATTAATGAGAAAGTCTCAGGTCTCATACACAACCAAAGAAGAACTTTGTTATCGAACCATTACAAATAGGGAGCTCTGCTCAACCATCCACCATAACATATTCTTCAACTGAAGTATTTATACCCAAAACAATGGACAACCGCTAGGAGAATCATCTACCCATCTCGTCTAAGGATTTTCATCTTTGCATCCTTCTGTCAGAATATGGGTGTATCCTTATGTCAGACACAAGCTTATATCAATATGGGTTTGCAAGAAGAAACCCTCTAGTATGGTACCTTGGGTTGAAAGTTCTGTCTCCATGGCCAGACCCTTCATGCCTTCTATTTATCGATTGAAACAATGTTTCAACTACCAATCCTTGTTCATTAATTGATTTCTCCTTGGGATCGGGACGTGGCTTGACGACTAGGGGGAAACCATGTGCTTCTATTGGATACAACATTGAATGAGCACATGATTTCAGGACTGTCAAAAGTTGTTTGGACCCACACCGCTTTTGGGCCTAAAACTCACTACCTTCCACCACGTAGCTCTCCCGCGATACCATGGTTTATATTTTTTCCTGCTCAAGGATTTTAATGCCCAAGCATGTTGCGGCACCGAAATCAACCATGGTTGTTGATCTGGTCGTGATATGTGATCTGGGCACACCTGCTATTTTAGTGTCTCTGCTAAATTTTATACACCAGCCAACTATGGAATCCTTCAAACCACACTTAGAGGTGGCGCTCAACTTAAATGCACAGGGGATCTCCGCTCCTAAAAATTGCACCCACATGTTTTCCTGCGCTCATGGCTTTCACCTGCAACCCTGAACAACTTCATGTGATAACACATGGGACCTAGTAGAACTCCCAAAAGATAGGAAAATTATAGGCTGTAATTGGGTCTATAAACTAAAATGTGGTGTTAATGATAAGGTTGAGAGGTACAAAGCAAGACATGTGGAAAAAGTCTATTCACAGAAGGAAGGAATTGATTTTCAGGAAATATTTTCACCAGTAGTTAAACTTGTTTCAATTCGGGTTGTATTGGCACTAGTTTCTTTATTTAATCTAGAATTAGTGTAGCTAAATGTTAAAAAAACTTTTTTACATGGATATTTAGATTAGGAAACATACATGGAAAAACCTGAAGGGTTTGTTCAAGATCACCAGAAAATATTTGTTTGCAAACTCAATAATTCATTATATGGCCTGAGGCAGTCTTCGAGGTAATGGTACAATAAGTTTGATTGCTTCAGGGCGAGCTAGAATTATACAAGGAGTGAGTATCATCATTGAGTTTATTTTAAAATGTTGGATAATGGCATATTCATTATTCTGGTGCTATATGTTGACGATATGCTTGTAGCAAGCCAGAGCATGGCAGAGATAAACAGGTTAAAGGCTTAGATGGCTAGAACATTTGACATGAAGGATCTAGGAGAAGAAAAACGAATCTTCTAAATGGAGATACACAGAGACAGAAAAAAAAGTAAGCTCTGGTTATCACAACATAAGTATGTGGAGAAAATACTTACGAGGTTCAATATGAACAATGTGAAACTAGTTTCAATCCCTTTGGATTCTCATTTTAAGATTTCTTCAAGTTTATGTCCTAGTACTGATGAAGAAAAGGATAATATGTCTTGTGTACTGTAGGCTAATGTAGTAGGAGTCTAATGTATGCGATGGTTAGTACAAGACCATATATTTCACATGTAGTGGTTGTTATCAATCGGTACATGGTAAATCCAGGAAAAGAGAATTGGGCAATAGTGAAATGGGTTCTCTGGTATTTTAAAGGCACGAGTAATTCTTGTATCACCTATAAAAGTGGTAGTGATTTAGTCTATGGATATGTCAATTCAAATTTTACAGGAGACTTAGACAAGAAGAGATCAACTTCAAGATATGCGTTTACTCTTGCAGGTGGAGCTATTAGTTGGATGTCAAAGCTTCATAATATTGTTGTTTTATCCACTATAGAGGCATAATATATAGCTACTTCACATGCTTTCAAAGAATCAATCTGGTTAAAAGGTTTACTGGGTGATTTCGGAAGGTCGATGCAAGACAAGTTAAAATTGTTCTGTCATATTCAAAGTGCAATTCATTTAGCGAAAAATCCAGCTTATCATAGCAAGAAAAAACATATTCATATTAAATACCATTTTGTAAGATAGGTTGTTGATGAAAGAAGAATGTCTCTGGAAAAAGTCCATACAAAAGAGAATTGTGAAGGCATGTTCCCAAATCTTGTACTAATAGAGAAGTTACAAAGGTGTTTGGCTTCTCTTGGCTTGTAGAAGAGGTGATGAATAAAACTGAGCATGATATTCAGGTAAATTATTGTCAAGATGGAGATTGTTGAATGGTGCCAACGAATTTCCCAACATGGAATGTAGGCGGTTGTTTAGATCCTAACATTTATCCTTCAGTTGAGATAGATCAACTAAACATGGATGTTTGGTTAGAGGCGCAGTTATTGTATCTAATTGTTGTAAGCCAAATAGGTTGATAGATGTGTAGGGTTGTGAGGTTGAAAGGATGTACATGTTAATTTTTGTAATTCTCTCTTGAACATATTAAAATCGAATACCATTACTCTGTGGATGTTTCTCTTGTGGAGGGTTTTACCACATAAATACAGTGTTCATTCTTGTGCGATTACATTTGTCTATATTTTGTTTAATTGTTTATAATTAAATCTATGTGATTTAAGCTTCCGTTGTATAAAAGTAAGGAAGATAATATTGAAATACACAACGAGCATATCCATAGTGAAATTCGTTCACTATGATATTCATATTATTGCTTAACCAAAACATAGTACATGATCATCCAAGTGTTCTTTT
>JZKD02S2365858.1:11670-21844 GCA_000966675.3 Picea glauca | reverse complement strand
TCCTATTTTGTTCTAGATCCAGGTGGATCTAGGGAGATCTGTTAGTGTCCACACCTACTGATTTGTCTAATAACAAAATTGGTGACTCCACTGGGGATACAACCCATTTTTGGTAGTTTTTCCTTGGCCATTTTCTCTCATCTTACCATTTTTCATTTCCATCTGAGTCTTGAGGATACCCTTATAGACTCCCTGGATCTAGAAGTTCCTTCAAAAATTTTGTCTTTTGTCCAAAATTTTCTTGATTTCAGGCCTTCTCGCACTGCACTCTTCTGTAGCCTATGAGAACCACTAAAGTCCGCACCCTGTTGTTCAGTTCAGTGTGAACTTCTCGCACTCTGCCTGTGTCTAGCCTACGAGAATCCTTGATTCTCGTACTGTACTCCACTACCAGCCTGCGAACCCACTTGCAATTTTTTTGGATTAAGCATTTTATGTCCTCAGATGCCTAGATTTGTTTGTGGGTATAGGAAGAACTTCTCTGGCCAGTGATTGAATGTTTCTTGACTTCAAATCTCATGAATGATTAGTTTCTGGAAATTGAAAGCTCTTCTTGATCATGTTTTCTCAATTTTACCTCTTGACTTTTTCATGACAAGGAAATAATCTCTAGTTTTCAAATCCGACTTCTTGTTGAGTTCAGAGCCTGTGATTGGTTTAAAAGTTGAGATCTTTTGCTCTTTTCAATTTCTTATTACTTGGAAAATTGTTGTCCATATGCATTTGAAGAGACTAGTCTTGTCAGTTTGTTATTTTTGTCTTCATTGAAAGATTGGTTTGGGTTTTTGTTGTACATTTCCTTTTCGTTGGTTGCTTGTTTTTCTTAGTTCCACCCCTGTTGTTTGGTTTCTAACAAATATTTAAATACATTTTCTTTTTAAGAAACTTTGTGTTCAAAAAATATTGGCATTCAAGTATTGAAAAAGAATCAATAGAGAATTTGCATTGTTCATGGTTGTTTGATATTACATTTCAGAGAACATCATATGTTGTAGTTCACATTTCTCCAGAAAACTCCTCTCTCCCTCCTATAAATAGGATTCATCGAACAACAAATTTTGTATCATTCATTCCTATTTATGCATTTTTAGGTCAGAGTCTCACACAACATCAGTCTCATTTCCATCTCCTTTTGAGTAACAACAACCTGTAATGATATTGCGCAATTTTAAAATTCAACTAGTAACTTTTTCTAGGACTCTTTTACACCAACATTAGTTAGGCTAGAGATTTGGAATAGGCAGTGAGACACACTCTCCAAAGCACAAAACATACAATAGAAACTTGTGATAAGGAGTGTCAAATTCCATTTGCAGCATTTTGTCCTGGGAAGCCCTTCTCAAACAAGGGTCAAACCCGAGGTCACATTGAGATTGACAGAGTTACTCACCCTACTTTGTTGATATCGGTGTAGAGATTGCACGTATTACGAGGGTCACTTGAAGGTATACCCACAATGATGAGTGGAAGCCTCTCAAGTTGATTTCAGGCTAGATACCCTGCCCTTGCGTGTGGATCAGACTGTCGATTGTTCCCCCAAAAATTATTGTTGTTGGTGATAACTTTAGTAGCCTATATTCTTAGGGTTTTACACAAGGTGATTGTGAAGGGGAAAATCTTCATGATACCTGGAATCGACGTTGGCCAAAATCACTCGGGCTCCTTCGAGGGTATACCCGTGATTATGTGTGGGAGATTTCACTAGGGTGTAAGTCTATTAAGTAGGTCATCAATGTAACCTTTCCACCCTAGCCCAACCCCTTCTTGTCTCATCATCGCGACATTGGATTTCATCACCAACTAGTGACTTCGAAATTGTAAAGTCTCGTTTGTTTGGTTTTGTTTCCTAGATTTTACTAGCGTATGCTATTTGTTTACCCAAGTTGACCATAGAATTTCCTTTGTAAGTTTCCAACTCGATCACAATTGACCCTCCACGTCGTTCACGTAGAATTCAAGGCTTACCCCCAGAAAATATGGAAGGTTCTCAACCCTTGCCTACCAACTCACCGAAGGGATCTCCTCAACAGAGTGAATTCCAAGACATTGTCACTCCACAAGTGGAAATAACTGACTCTCTATAATGGTTCTAAATTACCAATTCTCGAGAGGACTTTCGACTTCATCCTGACTCCGAGAGACGTATTGTGCAAGTGAATTCTTCCGGAGACTTAGTTGTTCAGTCTTCTAGATCACCAACTGGACCTTTCCTAGGACCTGAGGTTCAAGATCCTTTTAAGACCACTGACATTTTTAGACAGGATCTCTTTGGATTAGGAGCAGGCATTGATATCACTATCACACCTGAGCTGCCCAAAACATCTGATCCAGACGCAGTACCTTTTACTACTGCTTATTATTTTCATGGTACAGAAGCTCTAGGAGTTGACCACATCTTGACTCTCCATCTACAAATGGTCCATTACATAGTTACTATGAGTCCTCACACAAGGATTACCATGGATATCCAAACCCACATTGGCACACTATTTTCTCCCAGAGTTACCCCAACACTTCCACCCGGATATCATGCATTAAATGCCTCTATTCCCTCTCCTACACAAATCTCATCCGCGAATCCTGGCAGTTCCACTCCTTCTGGGCACCATCTTCTTGGTTTCATCCCGACACTTCCTCCGCCCCCTTTCAAAGGAACTCTTCCATCCTCTTTGGAGCCACTGATCCTAGTGGCACCATTACATCGTTCACACTGAATTACTAGATTCATGTTGGTGGACAATTTCACAAAGGAGTCCAAACTCAACCCCCTTTTGCAGGACAAATCCCAACTGGGATGCAACCCCCGATTGGAGGGAAACCCCCAGCGAACCCACCCTATGGAAAAAACATACCTCCATCCTTGGCCCAGTATTGGAATCATATTATACAACATAATCCTCACTCAACTAGGGGGCAACAACCTCAGGCTAGCTCTATCATACCCCCTAGTACAGGCCAACCCTATCCAGGTACGTCTAATCCTATTTGGGGCTCGAATGCTCCACCCCATCCCCCTGTCCAAGGGTAAAACCCTATGAATTACTTGCTTCCACACCAACAACCAAATCTACTCGGATCTTTGCATTATATGCAAACTGCTTATGGTCCCACTAGTTTACCAATGAGACTTCCCCCCCAAAGTCACCAGTACCTGCATGTGAATAAACAGTTACCTTTCTTAGCCACCCTGGACCTCCTAGATCTGTTGAGAATTTTAAATGATCTGATCCATCACTCTCCTCAATGTCCCACCATACTGACCAAACTACCATCCGATATACCTAAATTTGATGGTAAGACAGGAGAGGACCCGAACAATCACGTAATGACTTTTCACCTCTTGTGCTCATCCAACTCCTTGATGGATGACTCTATTCATTTACGCCTTTTTCAGGGAACCCTCACAGGTTCCACCGTGAAGTGGTATATATAATTACCACGAGGCTTCTTCACTGACTTCAACACCCTTGCTATGGCTTTCCTCACCCACTACCAGTTACCAATTCGCTACAAAATGGGAACTGAGATTTTGAATTCTTTCAAACAAGCTAAGGCCACCCATATCTCTGATCACATTCATGAGTGGCGACAGAGATGACGTCTCATCTCGAACTTCCCGATCAGTTGTTGGCAGAGTGGTTCACAAAATCATTCATGAACAACATTGGTCGTGACATTTCCATGGGTGGAGTGGTCACCGAAGAATAGGCAATCAGACATTCCCAATACCTAGACCTCGTTTACTCACAAACGGGTACTCTTTACGACTTACTCCCTGATGCACCTCATCCTTATACTTCAACTACTCATGCTGCTTCTCATGCAGATGACGGTGTGATTAGCACTTTCCATGCCCAACCTCATTCCATCCAAACCTCTAGAAACAACCCCAACCCCATTTCTTCTAATGTTCAAAATGCTCCATCTCCTACCCCTCCCACCGGCAAGACTTATGAGGTAAATTCTATTCAATCTACCCCTGCCAGAAAAAAAAAATCCAGAAAAGGAAAGGGTAAGAATAAGGAAGATAGAAATAATGCACAAACTAATAAAACTAAAACACCACCCGTTGATGATAGAGATAAGTGCAAACCCCGATACCCTTGTCTTATCTGTAGTGATGATCACTACACTAAGGATTGTCCTTGACGAGCCGAGGTTACTAAGTTCCTTCAAGAAACCACGAAACCCCCCACTCTGGTCATTTTGTCACAACCCTTCCCGTCTCAACAATAGGACCAATTGGTCAATCATGACCAACCTTCCCCCTCCAATACATCCTATGTCTTAATGTGTACAGGTGATTCAAAGTAGAATGACATCACACTTACCACTCGAGCCAAAGATTANGTGAAGGTACACAAGTCATTCCCGGCAATGGCATCCTCCTCCTCGTGTTCTCTTTCTCACCACTCCAACATTGTGATAGTCAAGTACCTACATAAGAGCCATAAGAGAAGGGTCAGCAACTTATTTCAAACCTTGCCATAATTTTTATTGAGCAATAGGACAATTTTAAAATTCATTTTTTGGCCCCCGTAGGTGCCCCTTTAGCACAATGTGAGATTCTTCCAGGTGACCTTAAGGCCGCCTGCAAGAGTGCTATATTCTCGCAGGTCCCGCATGGCCAGCCTGCGAAAATGCTCGAGCGCAATTTATGGCCCTCTAATGGACCTAAAACCCTAAAAATTGCCAACAAAAACTAAAAATAAACCATAGAAAAGGTGACAAATCAAGAGCTTACCTCATTGGTGGAGACGGTTCGCCAAATGGTCACTTATGCCTCTTGTAGTCGAACAAACAAATTTGGGGGAAAATGAGGTGTATTGGGCAAAGTTTTTGGCAAAATCACAATGAAATGGTAAAAGCCCTTTTTACCCCTATTTATTCACTTTTTACCATTTTTGTTGATTTTTCATATTATTTTTTTCTATAAAACCTAATGCCCTAATAGTACTATGAGTGTGGTTTTTTGCAGATATAGCAACTTTGAAGTCCAAACGAAGGAGTACGGGTTTTTTTTATTTTTGTCGCATATACAAATTATTTTTAGGGTTTTTAGAAAAACCTCGAGCTCAGTATTCATTCATTCTCGCACTCGCAAATACATGAGAACGTAACTGAGTATACTTTTCTCATCTTTTCGTACTCGTCATGTTAACACGAAAACGACGAACACAAAGGAGTATCCTGTAAGCTCTTTTCATGCTCCATAAAAATGAAAATATGGTCGAGCGATCTTGTTCTGTTCACTCTCGTAAAAGTATATGAACAAAATGTTTGATGGATGATAGTTTATCACTTTTTCGGTCCTGTCGAACTCTTTTACGAGAAAGGAACTGAGAGAGTTCTCTTTAAGTGTTTTTCAGACTCTCAAAACATGAAAAACCCTTGAGTTTTCTATCCTTGGACTCGTTAAACAAACATCAACAGACCCATAATGGGACCGAACCACTCCTTCCTAGGGTTTGTTAAACCTACTCTGAGGGACTCATCCGAAGGATGAGCTTACATCAACAAGCATAAGTTATCCTCCTCAAGCTTGCATAAAAATAAAGAGGTACTCGCCAGAAATGGTGGGGTAAATTTAGGGAAAGGGATTTGTTTTCGTATTCATATTAATGGCAGTAAGTATCTCTCTTGAACATGACACCCCCTATTTTTCATTTGAATTCGGGTTGGGAAATCCATTTGTCTCTCGTTCGACTTCCTACAAGTTCATATCTTGGGTCGTCTTTGAGTCAGTGCTACCAAGTCCTTGGTCGTGTCATTCATATGTTCAAGAGAAGTTCACACGAGCCCTCTATTAAGTCAACCATTTGCAGTTGTCCATTCTTACTATGTCGGCCTTCCTTGTGTTCGTTTCAACCTGTATTCATACTCTGTTTCATCCTCAAAATTTGTTACTTATTTTGTGTCATTGATGGGGGATACATCAAGGCCCTCCTGTGACAAGTCTTGTTCCATCGACTCCAACTCATTATCCAGAAACAAGACTTAGAAATTATCTGGTACCTTGGAAATTGCATGCCTCAATGATAGGTTTCCTCACTTTCGACAGTGGGTTTTCATTATTGACCCCTGATCAAGAGGTTCCGTCGAGGGTTTGACCTCAGCTCATTTATTCACATTCATTGGATTGTACTGGTGTACCTTGGGAGTCATCGACATTAATGGTGATTTCCCTCGCACTTCTTCATGATTTCATCAATGACTGGTAATCAAGTGGTTTCTACCATGTTCGACTTCAGCACATGTAATCACATGGCTAGATTCTTACTTTTAGGTGACGGGATTGAAGACCCTATGTCTCATCTTTTTGATCCAGGCTATGAAGGAGTATGTATGATTTACATCAGCACATAGATCCACTTTGTATGTCATGTGCCTATGTCGTCTTAATTTAAGTCTTCTCGCATAGATCCACAGTGTATTCCTGGTGGCTATGCAGCATTTTGATAGCATGGATCCATGATGTATGATTGGTGGCCATGACCTAAATTTATGATTAAATTCATATGTGATATGAGTATGGGAATGCCTACCTCATAAATAGTATTGTATTCTACAGATGCTTGGTTGTTTGCAAGTTTTCGATTAGGTGTGCTCCTGGTTTCTGACACACACATGCAATTTACAAAGTATTTCGGTTGTCACTGATTCTGGCCTTATACTTTGGGGGGAATTGTGTTACACATGATTTTGGTCACTCTGGTGATGTCTCAATAGTGATGTATTCAGGCTCCCAACAAGGACCTTTTGCCTGAGAAAAGTGGCTCATGTCTTATTTCAAAAACATATTTTTAAGATGAGTTCATAGGCTGCCTATGGTATAGGGTGTGAGAATCCTTCATTCTCACAGGCCACCCACACTTAGGGTGAGAAATTCTCGTAGTCTACTCCATATATAGGGTGTGAACCTATTTTTAAGCTTGGAAAGAAAAAGAGGTCATGAAGGTTCTAGAAGAGGATCTTCTAGAAAATGAGTTGGCATTCATATGGTTATCATTCTACTGACTTCTCAGATTTGGTGGGATCATCCTCATCCATGTAACCATCTCTCCTTCTCCGATATATCGAAAGGTTTCTCATGGAAAAGGTTAAGCAATATTGAATGAAGAATTGGTGAAAGAATTGTGTGAAGAGCCCTGCTTGGACAGAAGCTTGAAGGCTCTATTTGGTCTATCAAGAGGAATTGGATATTCTTCATGCAAGTATAGAGCAAGTGTGTGTGTTGGAACTAAGGGTCACTGAAAGTAAGCTTGCAACATCAAGGCGATCAGGTTGTATCTTCTACTTTCATTTAATATAATACAGCGGCATGTCCCTTTCCCATAAAATCACTCTTATTTTATAGCATAACTCCTTGATCANATCACACCGCAAGTGGAAGCATTACATTCTCAGGAAGGAGACAGTCATCCACACTAATCATAAGCCTTTGTAGTTCATGCAGACACAAGGAAAATTGAAAAACTATCGCCATCAGAAGTGGTCCACATACTTGTAGTAGTTACATATCAACATCAAGTATAATCTAGGGAGCACCAACCATGTTTTTGACTACCTCAATTGACCTCCAGTTGTAGCATTAACCATGGTGCTACACTCATGTGCACATGAGACCTCTAGGTGGCCCCAACTCTATGAGAGTCATCCTGACTTCGCCACTACCTACCATATGTTGGGCATAAACACTGTTGTCATTGATTTCTATCCTTAGGATGGGTTTTTTTGTCATATGGTCCATCTCTATGTCCCATCAAGTGAGCGAGTGAATATGATTTGGCAAGCTCACTACAGTTGAGTGGCAGGACACTTCGACAAAGAAAAGACAGTTGCAGTGTTGCAACAACATTTCTATTGGTCGAAACTTCGACAGGATTTCAGCGAGTATTTCAGGTCCTACATGGCCTACGACCCTACACCATTTCCAAACCATCCATTAAGAAACAAGGCATGTACACCAAGCAGGGAAATGACTGTATTATTGTGGTGGTTGATCGATTTTCCAAGATGGAAATTATTTCCGCCTGCAAGAAGAGAATCACAGTGGAGGCCACTGCCAAGCTCTTCTTCGAATGAGTGTGGGAAAAAATTTGGGATACCAAAAAACATCATCTCGTATCGGGAAATTCAGTTCCTCAACACATTTTGGTCAAGCCTCTAGTCACATATGGACACCAAGCTCACCAAATCCACGGCCTTCCACCCCCAAACAGATGACCAAACCTAGGTCATCAAAAGGATGGTTGTGAATATCTTGCGCATGTACAATTCCAAGCATCCATGCACATGGGATGAGAGCCTTCCCTATGTTCATCACAGTTACAACAGAGCCATACATAGCTCAACCAGCCACAGCCCCTTCCAGGTGGGGTTTGGATTTCAACCCTTGGGTCCCATGGATGTTGCACTACCCCTTGCATCCACATAGGTAGAATCATCACATGCTCAAACCGAATTCGAAAAAGACACCCATTTCAATGAATGAATCCAACACATCCGCCAATAGGTTTAGGATATTTTTTAGAATTCTAATGCCAAGTACAAGAAGCACCATGATCAACATCGGGTGCCACACAAGTTTCAGGTG
Source organism: Picea glauca (assembly GCA_000966675.3). NCBI lineage: Eukaryota > Viridiplantae > Streptophyta > Pinopsida > Pinales > Pinaceae > Picea > Picea glauca. The sequence goes on along the minus strand of JZKD02S2365858.1, from coordinate 13,248 downwards.
GGAGATAAAGTTTGGTTGCATTTTCATAAAGAATGCCTTACATGACCATATCATAATATTTTTCCACTCCACAATGGATCTTACACCATCACCAAGGTTGTGGGTAAAAATTATTTTGAGCTCAACATTCCCCCCTTCCTTAGCGTGCACCCGGTATTTAATGTGGACCTCCTTTGACCATAATTTCCACCATTATTGGACACCTAAGAGATAGCAGAACAATTGACACTAATCGATATCAACCCTAAATACCTGGAACATGAATCCACTAATCATATTGTGGACACACAGGTCAAGGGTACTCACCAACAGAAGCTTCAAATTTATCGTGTTGTCAAAGCGGGGCAGCTCCTGCACCAAGGTAAGTGGCTCACCTGGGTCCAAATTTAGCAGAAATTTCTTCATCTGATGGGGGAATTCAATGAAATGGAGACCATTGCTTCCTAAAGGAGGATGATTGATCCAGGTGGATATCAATGGCCACCCACCTCTTCCAAATGGCTCACGTACAATTTTCATCTTGGCAGTTTTATTCTAGCTTTTCAGGTCTTAAACTTCCACGGTCGTTTTGATACCCTAAACAACATTTTTTGGGCCCACCATACTCACACTATAAATAGATTCAAATTGAGATGGAATAATGTGTATTCCTCTTACATAAATTTTCAACGGGCTATCGTGCGCCTAAAATAGAAATCGTATGCAAAATTTACGACCCTAGGAAGTTGATGTACCAACTTACCCCATCGGGGCCCACATGAATTTTGGCGCTTCATCTCCTACGGTTAGGTTTTTGGATGTCTATGGTTCTCTGCTTACTTATTGATTCGAAGAAAATTATTGGATGCCTCATTGTAATGTGCTCAGGTGAATGCATGTATCTGCCACATCTCTTCTCAAAGATTAGCTACCACCATTCAAGCAATATTGTTTCGTTCTACATTTTACATTTTCAACAAATTTCTTTATTGAATAGAATTTAAGCTTCACTATATCTATGTTATTGTTATTTGTATATATTTTTTAATGTTATAGATCTTTGTTTCATTTCGTTCCACTCATAAATATGGATCACAAAGCCTCAACCAATGCAAATCTCAAGTCTCAACCTTGTTCTCATGGAGGAATGTTATGTGACATTTTTCCTTACCAAACTTTCAATGACGATTATCTTAAAAAATCAACCTTGACAGTTAAACTATTTTTAATGTAATTAACAAAATAAAATAAAAAATGTGTTTTGACCTAAAAATATCCCTTATAAGCTCTGCAAATCGTCATTGGTATAGCAACAATGTCAAACGTATTTAATATTTCGAACCTTTTTACTTATATATTGCACTTTCGTTGGACTTCCGACAGATATTGACCAGAGAAAGATTGCTTAACGAACAAAAATATTGACTTTGTCAAATGTCAGTACATACATCATTGACTTGGTCAACTGTTGAATATTCGACGATCGTTGACCTAGTCAACCGTGGGATATTCGACAATAGTCTCTTTCATCAGATATTCAATGAACGCCGGGGTTTTTTTTTTAAAATACAAAAAAAGAAAGTAAAATCCGACATTGTC